>APFE030747935.1:0-17255 GCA_000404065.3 Pinus taeda | reverse complement strand
GTCTGAATTTCTGCTTTTGCATGCAAATCTGGTCCTAAAATGGGTACTACATTTGCCATTTCTTGTTTCTGATGCGTGTCATGATGCTTATGTTGCTGTCATTCATCTTGCTGAAGCTGGGATTCAAGCTGCAAAAAATCAATCTTTTCCTTTGCATTATGCAGACATATTTTAATATCACAGAGAGTGTTTTTGTTGATTTTCACCAAGATCCGTTCTAGAAAAGAAGTATTAGTTGACAATCACAATGATTACAAAGATGTTCCAATATCCACTACAATCAGAACTTTATTCTCTCTGTAGCATAAAATATATTTTTATGATACTTGTATAATAGGCAACAAACTAATCCAATTAAATCTCAATACACATACCAATACAACGCCGTGTATGCCAGTGTCGGCAACTTCACAATGCAGAGAAGGGATATTTAACCATAGTGTGCAAGAGTTAAGACTGTTCAATGCTCTAACTTACCAATTCAAAGCAAACTGTTTACTTCGAGATCCAGTTGCTGTTGTTTCTTCTTCAGTATTTTGCTGCTATGGCACGCCCTGTACCAAGCATTACACCAGGAATGAAGTTGGTATTGATCACTAACATTTTGATATTTTCTTCACAAACATAGCGACTGCTTCACTTGGGGCGCCTTATTACGATGCTTCTGCCTTTACCACAATTTTGTCCAACTAAACAGAATCTTTTGGTGCTACTATAATGAATTCAGCAGAAAGACATACAACCAATAACAAAGTAAAACAATATAGCTACAACCTTCTGACAATTATACAGGAGCTAACCCATCCATCAAGAATTAGATACACTGTTTTCATTTTCCATAAGCATCCATTGCTGCGCGAATTATTAAATTTCAAAGCATTAAGAAAAGGTAGAGACCGAGCTAAAAGAATTGCCTAGCTGTATTGGGGACCTGAGCCTGATTTGATGGGCCCACAAAAGGAGGAGGAGTGGAAAGAGTTCCTCAAGTTTACATAAAGACCTTGCAAGACCGAGTTATGAAATCAGAGCAGCAGGAGGCAATAATCAAGCATTGGCCTAAATAACGTGCTCTGTTTGGATACCGACCACAGTCCTTTCTTTTGCATCCGGTGTGTTATATTGAATGTTACTCAATGCCACTTCCAACCACCCTAAAACCAATTACCTCGAAGGGGTTCCCACACCCATTATTTTTCTGCATTCTTAAGAGACCTGCTAGATATATGTACAGGGTTAAATGTCACAATAAAAAATGTAAAAATTACTTAGAAATACACCCCTGAGCAAATTGGAAGTTCTGGAAATAGGTAACAATTGCTTGGAAGTGCTGCCACCGTCGCTCAGATACCTTCAGAACTTAAAGCTTTTCTCAGTCAGCGATTCGCCCAAATTGAAATGTGTGCTCGATTCTTTGGAGAGTGGAATCAGTTGACGCAGTTGAAGTTCAAGATATGTGGTATAGAATTCTTATCACAAGATCTTGGGCAGTCGAAGAGTCTCGACATGTTAAAAGTATGGGCCAACACATTCATATTTAAAAATCCAACGCACCAAATAAGAAAACATTCAAAGCATACACGGCCTCAGTGTTACATACGGTCTTCAAATCATTGTTTTGAGTGGCCAGCATATAACACAACGCATATAATAAACAACGACCATGCTAGCAACATATAACACAATGCATATAATGAAGAACCCATGGTCTTAAAAAAATTTCAACGCAGAGCCAGTATACCATCCTCCATACCATTAATGAAACATTCATCCTAAACTGTCTTCAAAAAGCTATACACCGCACAACAACGATACTTCATGGTATTCACGACATCGAACTTATCGCAGAGAACTTAGTAATCGCACATGGATTTCAAAAAGAGGCACACTGTCTTTGCACAACACGCAACATACCATCCATCAACGCACACATGAACTTATACAACATATCACGGTGTTCACTGTCTCACGGTCAACTTCAAAATATTGTATGTAGAGAAATGACCAACACATTCACAGTCTGGAAAGGACAGATTTCAACGTATTCACATGATATTCAAGTTATCACATTACCATTCTGGCTGCCACTGGACTTGACTTTAATAAATGGTGCCAACATTTAATATATAAAAGGCTTCGATGTCATCCCACAATTCAATACAAATATGAATTGTTCATTCGAGATAGCCTTATGTGATAAATCCAATTTCCGCAGATGGAAAGGACACATGAAAGGACAGGAGGAGGAGCGTTTTTGCATGTAGAAGAATATTAAATGCATATGTGAGAAACGAGCATCATTTATTAAAAGGAACGTCCCTCTCAATGCACAGAGAATAGGCCGTTGGAAAAATTTCAGGGAATTAAATGCAGATTACGAAATTTTTGTAAGTAGATTTGGTGAGCAGAGGAAACGCTTTCGACAGGGAGCAGAAATGGCAGAATTGACATGCACAGAGAGCGTTAAAACCTCTATTTTAACAAACGCTCATAATGGAATAAAATCCACAAGGAAGAGAGCATTGGTTTACAAAGGCCACACATCATGGCTCTGATACCATGTTTAAACTCACATGTAATCAATGAATGGATTGAATTGATTTACAATGAGCAATGAAGCTCAATAAATAATACAAATGTATTTACAGAAATAGAAACAACAAGTTTCTACTAAGAAATAGAAACAACAAGTTTCTTCTAGAAACTGCTAATAAGATCACAGACGATCTTATCCGAATGAGCATTAAACACTAAAATAGCATTATTCTAATACTCTCCCTTAATGCTCAATCTATTTACAACACCTATAGAGCTTCTGAATTTTACAAACTTATCAGGACCAAGGGGCTTGGTGAAGATGTTTGTTGGCTGCTCCGTTGTGGGAACATACAACAACTAAATGGATCCATCTTCAACAAGCTGTCGAATGTGGTGACAATGGGTTTCTGCATGCTTTGTTCGTTCATGGAAGACTGGATTCTTTGCAAGTTTGAGCACTCCTTGATTATCACAGAACAAGGGAGTAGGACCTGCCTGGGAAACATGCATATCTGCAAGCATACGTCGAAGCCAAACTGCCTCACAAGATGCCTTAACTGCTCCCCAATACTCTGCTTCTATCGAGGAGAGAGCCATTGCCTGCTGCTTCTTACTAGTCCAGGTGACAGCACTAGATCCCAGACTAAACACACGCCCAGCTGTAGATTTACGATCAACAACCGAACTGGCCCATCAGAATTTGTGTAACCACTGAGAGTGGGATCGAAACTTCGAGTGTACAGAAGTCCATAATCAGGAGTGCCACACACATAACGTAGCACACGCTTCGCTGCTATCCAATGATTAGCCTTAGGCGCTGACATGAAGCGTGAAATGTAGCTCACTGCAAAACTGATGTCAGGTCTAGTGGCAGTAAGGTAGATGAGGCTGCCCACTAATTGCCTGAATAAAGTTTCATCCACAAGTGGTGAGGATGACTGAGCTGAAAGTTTGAGCCTTGGTTCCATAGGAGTCGTGGCAGGTTTGTAATCCTGCATTCTGAACCTATCCACAAGATTTCTGGTATACTTGGACGGAGAGAGAAAGATGTTGTTCTCAGTTTGCCAGACTTCAAACCCCAAACAGTAACGAAGAAGTACCAAATCTGTCATATCAAAAGTGCTGCACAAATCCTGTTTGATCCCATGGATCAAATGTGCTGAGTTGCCAGTAATGATAAGGTCATCCACATAGACAACCACAAATAGAATATCATCACCAGTATGCTTGATATATAGGTTTGCATCAGATGGACTCCGCTGAAAGCCATGAACTGTTTAGGTACTGATCAATTTTCATGTACCAAGCCCGAGGAGCTTGTTTTAGGCCATAGAGTGCTTTGACTACTCTACAGACTTTCTGTTCTTGACCGACAACCTTGAATCCTGGAGGCTGCGTCATGTAGACTTCTTCCTGTAAGTCACCATTCAGAAAAGCACTCTTTACATCCATCTGATGGCTTTCCAATTGAACTGAGCTGCTAAGGCAAGGACAAGCCACATGGTACTCATTTTGGTTGTAGGAGCAAATGTCTCCTCATAGTCAATGCCTTCCTTTTGTGAGAACCCTCGAGCAACAAGGCGAGCTTTATACTTGTCTAGGGTTCCGTCAGCTTTGTATTTCACTTTATACACCCATTTGTAGCTAATGGGCTTTTTCCTTACAGGAAGATTAGAAAGGGTCCAAGTGTGATTCTTCTGAAGACTTTGGAATTCAGCTTCCATACAGGTGTACCCTTAGCCTCTGAATAGGTTTGAGGCTCAAAAATACTGTGTAGGTTAGCCATAAGAGCAAAATTTACTGTAGAGTGCTGTTTGCTCTTATTTCTGGAAGTTCTACCTTCAAGGAGCTCATTATCCTGGAGATCACCAATAGTTTTAGCCCACCATTTAGGCCAGAGAGTAGAGGAACCAATATTAGGGGGAGGTGGAGGAGGCTCAGGAACAATAGGAGCAGCAAGAGGAGGGTTATTTTCCGGAGGAAGCTCAAGTAGTACATCATCAAATACTGATGCTACATCATCCCTCCCATCAGGTGGACCTACCGGAAGAAGAACACTGTGAGGCTGATCCTCGGAACACTGCTCAGAAGGAGGAGACTTAAAGAATCCTCTGTCTTCATCAAATGCTACATCCCGACTGAAGCTAAGACGACCAATGGCTATATTTATCAGCCTATAGGCCTTGTGGTGATCACTCTACCCTGTCATCATGATTTTCTGGCTTTTGGAATCCAATTTAGAGTGCTTAGTAGCGGGAATCCAAACATATGCAACCGAGCCAAATACTTTGAGGTGACTGATCTTAGGCTTACGGCCAGACCAAACCTCTTCGGGAGTCTTCCCCTTAGCAACCTGAGTAGGTGATCGGTTAAGAAGATAGACAACAGTAAACACTACTTCAGCCCATAATTTGTTCGGAACACTCCTGTGTTGTAACATGGAACGAGCCATTTTAACAACCGTATGGCTGCAACGTTCGACAACACTGTTCTGTTGAGGAGTGTAGGGTGTAGTTAACTGTCATTTGATGCTATGAATATCACAGAAGTTGGAGAAAATAGAAGAACAAAATTCCCCCCTGTTATTTGTCCTAAGAGTTATGATATTACAGCCAGACTCTTTTTCAACTAAGGATTTAAACTTTTGAAAGATACTAAATACATCAGATTTATGTTTTAGAAAATACACCCACATCTTTCTATTGAAATCATCTACAATAAGCAAAAAATATTTGCAACCAGTAATAGAAGATGTATTCATAGGACCACAAATATCAACATGAATTAACTGGAGTACCTTAGATGCACACCAAGATTCTGCATCCTTGAATGAAGATCGATGTTGCTTGCCAGCTTGATAGGCGCTACATACTCCCAACTGCTGAGTTTGAATATCAGGTAACCCTGACACAAGTCCTTCCTGAGATAGCTGAGAGAGATACTGAATGTTTAGATGCCCATATCTCTGATGCCACAGAGTGCTGATGGGAGAAACACGCGCTGCTAGAGCCACTTCTAGAGAATCACCAGTGTCAAGAAGCCTGTATAGGCCATGATCTTCTAGGCCAACAACAACCGTAAGATGAGTTTCCCTGTCAATAATGGAGCACTTGTGTGCACTGAACACCACATCGAGCTGAGGAGAGTTCCTTATAATCTGGCTGACAGATAGTAGATTAATTTCCATACCAGGAACATAGTACACATTCAGGAAGATGAGTGTGTGCCCACCAGACTGGATCTGAATTGTACCTCTGCCAACCACTGTGTACTCACCTCCACTGAATACCACGGAATCACTGAAAGATGAGAAGTCAATAAACTAGTCATGCCTGTGAGAGAAATGACGTGATGCACCAGTGACCAGAGTCAATGTACCGGAAAAAAGACGGGGCATGATCTGAGGACCTCTTAGCCATAAAGGCGTAAAAGGCAGATTCCGTCTGCTTGAAATGTTCTGCAACATTCACTGTTTGATGAGACCCTCCCTGTTTCTTCTGTTCAGAAGCAATCCTCTGTCGATAATCTTTCTTCATGTGGCCGAACTTGTGACAGTAATTACACTACACATTCTTCTTTTTAGCTAGATTAAAACGCTAGGAAGAACCTTTCTGCTGAAAGGACTGAGAGCACTGATATTTGGCAGCAAAAGCATTTTCTGATGAGGCTGATGAAGCACCACTACCAAACTGCTGTTTCCAACGATCCTGCGCCAGGAGTTTGGTGCATAACTCTGGAAACTTCAGATCAACATTAGTGGTGGTAATGTTGAGTGTTTCTATGAAGTGTTCATAAGGTTTCGGTAGACTTTTCAGAGTGATGACTACCATGTCTTCTTCCTCCATGCTTCGACCAATGGCTTCGAGCTGATCTCGAATGTCTTTAATCTTGTGAAGATGTTCTTGTAAAGACATATGTTCGTCCATCATGATGGAGTGCAACTGATTCTTTAGAAAGAAAGCTCTGCTCTTGTTGGATGTCTCATGCAGTTCCTTCAAATGTTGCTAGATTTTGGCAGGTGTTTAGCTGGAAGGAATTTGTGGTAATTGATCATCAGTTACAGAGAGTTTGAGAAGCATAACAACCTCTCGATTTCAATTATCTGGATCGGCACCAACTATACCAGGACGGAGCTCTTTGCCCAAAACGAGCTGGTCAAGATGCCTATATTAAAAAATGGTCAACATTCTCTATTTCCAGATGTTGTAATTGGTGCCATTAAAGCGTTGATTGCCTTCCAACATCAAATTGGTTAGTGAGGCCATTTGCATGTTTCCCAAGTCACGAAAAACAACAAAGGAGTCTGGGACTGATTTCAATGCAGATGTCGGCTGATCCGGACAAAATCTGACAGGTGCTGGAAACAAAATTCAAATCCGCTGACTCGAAAATCGAGGCACGAAAAATGATGCACCCAGAAAATTCCGACGACTACCCAGTAGAGATATCACAAAACCCGCATCAAATCTATAATCAGAATTTTTGTTTGTTTGTTTTATTTCGATAAATGAAACAAATAAAATATCATGGTCGAAAAGAACCGATCCATGAGAAAAAAATCACCTCACTAATGAACGAATTCTCGAGCTGGAGCCACCGGAATTAGAATTTCGGTTTCGTTTTGATAGAATGTGACACCAGTGAATTGATCCTCCGCAGACTGAAGCTCCCGCACGGCAATTTCAGAAGGTGGCGATGTAACAAATAGTGGATAGCACGGAACTGCAGTTAATCGACGGTGAAGTATTTCGTTTTCCCTTGTACAATAAATCCGGCCAGAGTATTACTGTTAAATAGCAAATGGATTACGACGATGTTGTAACCGATGCCTTGGTTACGAGTGTCGACTATGCAAACTGTATCACACCAAATAGAAACGCCCATGGCTCCTTGGTTGAAAAATAAATGTCCAGCATAACCAACAGATGTTTAGCGGCTGTATCACGCCAAACAAAACACGGCTCCGGGCGTGCGGCCCCTCCTCAGGTTGCTCGACAATTACACACTGCCCCGCGAATTAATTTGCCGCCACAAATGCTTCAAATTCGTTGAGGTCCTCGGTTTTCAGATCGACAGAGCGGCAATGGTAACGCAACCACACGTTGGTGTTTAGATCGCCATAGCGGCAATGATAACGCAACCATAGTTTCGTGCTTTGACAGCAGCAACCCCTCTGAGTCCACTGAGAGCTCCGAGGGATTCCTCTGATTTGAAGCTTCAGAGAAGAAAAACCAAACAGTATAAGCGGAGTACAAAAAAAACGAAGGGGGTGGCAAGTGTTTTGGAACACGTGCAATGTGCCTTTGGCTCTACGAGGTAAAACCCGAGGGGCTCTGTGACAGCATGGGGTAGTGCTATGAACCGCAAGATCGATGGATTGCGGGATCGAAACAGAGTTGCCAGCAGCGGTCTGAATGGAGTGTCGTCTTCCTCTGTAAAAAACACCCAGTCACACTCGTCTTCAATCTGAAATGTTTAATTAACCCACGTTGATCGGAAATCGACAAGCGAGTTCACTGTTTCAATTTTTTTTTTTACGGAAACAACCACTTAAAAACGACGTGGAAGGGTTTCCATATGATCTGGGAACTGAGAATTCGCAAAAGTCTCAGATCAAAACCCTTATATAACTAAATCCAAAGATCATAGAGATCATCACTGGGAAAAAATAAAACCAAAAAACTGCGGCTCATAAATTTTGATGCCCAGTAAAAAAAATTCCAGACTCTTAGAGAGCAATTTCGAAATGAAGCACGAAATTTTTCAACTAATGAAAAATTATTTCGAAAGAATACCAAAGCTCTGATACGATAATCAATGAATGGATTGAATTGATTTACAATGAGCAATGAAGTTCAATAAATAATACAAATGTATTTACAGAAATAGAAACAACAAGTTTCTTCTAAGACACTGCTAATAAGATCACAGACGATCTTATCTGAATTAGCATTAAACACTAAAATAGCATTATTCTAATAACATGGATTGTAAACAATCATGAATGGTAGAACATTGAGTTGCATATATTATTGACATGATATACATTTATAGTACAGTGTACATAATCGTTGGATTCATCTTCCAACGTCTTTTGGATTCTAGTGGTTGTTCACATTCCACACCAACCCATAGAGGATTAGGTGTCCAACAGATAACACTATTATTGGCTTGACAGAGCATTATGGCTGATTGATATCTGGAAAGCTGATATGACTTATTGAAGAATATGAGGCAAAATTCTGTTATGAAGAAAGAAAGCACGTGCTAGGAACTCTAAGGAAGTTTGGCTCCTTGAAGATGACAAATGAAACCATTTGATGACAATGTTGTTTGATGATTGACAAGATCCAGGAAGCTCGTAGGTTGATGTGACATGATGTTTTTAGGAGTCAAGAAACCCTGTCATGATGATGGAATGTAAAATAATTTAGCTCCATAAAATTGTTTGACATCCAGGAAGGTTGAAGCACATGTATGATATAATGTGAGAAAGGAGCCTTGTAGCTATAACTATATCTGCATGGAAAAACAAATTGTTGATGTATTGATGAAGTATGAGACTAGCTAAGGATTGTGGTTATGTCTCCTCGGTTGAGAGGGAGTAAGGATCTCCTCCCTGGTTGAGAGGGAGTGATGGTGGACATCTTATTCTCCATGTGTCATGTACTAGGCCGGGACTAACAACCGCACATCTAGTGAAGGAACTGGGAGGGAGAATGGAGGATTGGACAGGGTATCCAAGATAAGAGTGGTCGAAGACGACCGATATTCTTTGAGGGGTGGAAATCCAAGATAAGAATAGTCCTGTAAGGACATACCTAGTGAACATTTGGATGGGGTATGTGCCTTGAGAGGCTGTGGTGATGGTGTCCAAATTTATGCCTCCTAGCTCTTGTGGAGTGTTAGAGCTTGTTAGTCAAGGCCTTGCTATATTGCAATTTGACAATGTTGGTTACGATGTTGATGCTTGAAGATGACTTATCATTCCGACTCTTCTTATGATAATATTTCAATTTGAGAGTATCCTTGTACTGATTGTGGAATTATGAATACCTCCAGAGTTAAGGAATGTTGGAAAATGTAACTAGGTTCAGTCTTCATAATTATCATTGTACTTGTATGATTATATATTTTATGTAAAAAACAAAAAGAAGAAAAAGAGGAAAATAATTTTTTATTTCATTAGTTAAGCATGTTCTTCATGCTTTTAGGATTTGTTGAGTCAAAGAGTCAAAGTCCTATTTGGGCTTCTTGTAATGAAAAAAGGAAAAAGAATTTTGAAAATGTTATTGGGTAAACTCACCTCAAGAAGCCAAGTCGGCCCTCCTGGATGAACAAGTTGGCTCACCCAATGGATGTGTCTCTTCGCATATGAAAACTGCTATATATTGGCATGGACGTGAAAAGGGATGAAGGGGTGCGAAATGGTTTCCTCGCCGTTGATCTGGCGGGGAAGATCTTAATTGTGCAAAAACGTTCGGACTTTTGTGAAAGCAACAAGATGTCTTGTCAATCCTCAATCATAGGTAAAAATCTGATTTAAACTTTATTACATCATTTAATCATGTTTAAATGCATGATTAACTAAATCAATCAGCTAATGAAACTTAAATTTACATTTTTGAGGGTGCATTTACTCTTGCAGACCCATTTATTATTTCTAAACTAGTAAAACCTGTTATATCAACGAATTTAAATTATCAAAACTAATCATGTTACAACATCGGTTCCAATGGGGACTACCTTACCCTATGGGATGCAGAGAAGTAGTAGACCAACTACCTTTAGTGTTGGGTGTGGAGTCATACCATAAAACCAACAACCACTAATCTTCCATCTTATGTAAAAATATAACCAATTGACATGGATTAATGCTGTCATTTGAATACTCTGCTACTGCACACTGCAACTGTGAAATGCAACCATATGCTTGCACTAATTCAAATACTCTTTCATACTGAAATTTGAAAACTAAAAATTTCTAAAGACTGAAAATATAAGCTGATCTATCATATTCTCTTCAAATCACACCACTCATAAACAACGAACACGTTGATCTACTGCACACTGAAACTCAGAATATCTATTCAATCCCTACATCTCTATCTAAATGAACTGAAAAACTTCAGATGTTAGGTAGTGCGGAGTGGATTGGAGTGGATTTATTGACAAACCACATTGCCAACAGCTGAAAATATGAAGAATATATACGATATGAACATGAAATCCCATGGGAAACTTATATTCACAAGTGTACTTTAAAAGCTGCATCCTCTGTAGACATTTTAGATTTCGGACTATGGCTGAGAGGGAGAGACATATACTGCTGATTGCAAGTATCAATGAACCTTGCATAGCAATAAAGGTAGCTAAAATTTTGAAACAGTGGAATCACCATATGACAAAGTGGAGTGGCCAGGTGAAAGGAATGCAACCAATAATAAATGCTTACTCCTTGTTCACCAGCAAGGAATAGATCTAATCTTTATCGTTCTCCAGGGAAAAATACCTCTTCGTTACTTCGCTCCTCGACAATGGTGCCAAATGTTGTACTTGTTTCTCGTAGGCAGTGCTTGGCTGCAAAAACTATGCCAGGAAACCAACTCAACTAGCCTTTAGGTTCAAGTTGGCCCTTGAACCAGAGGGGGCTCCCTCAGTTGTTACGAGGCTTTGTTTAACACTGTTCACTTGTTACTGAACAACAACCTTTGAAGCACAATGACGAGATTTATAGTTTTAATTGGGGGTGGTTGGCGATCAATGGCAATCCTTATTCATGATTAAAGGCCTCTCTCACAGGGTCCCTTTTCAAAGTGTCACCTTCCAGCCTGACAGAATGACTTAGCTTTTCAAGGATTATGATAGAAGAATGTAAGGAGGTTCCTAATAATTAAGCAGTCAGTCTGACTTCTTAACAACTAGGGAAATTTGGATGCGTGTAGAAGATTTCTACAGCCCAAAAAAATATATTCAAAGGCATATGAAGCCCAAACTGAAACCAATGCTAAGAGGAGCTATTTCGGACAAATAGTCGAATAAGCTAATCTCTTTTAATGGCTATCAAAAGGCATAAAGCAAAAACCCAATCAAAGAGGAGTTATCTTGGACAAATAGTCCAATAAGCTAATCTCTTTCTAAAGGTTATGATTTTGCAGGGGATTTCAGAGAGATTAAGACTTAATCTACACTTACCCAAACCTTCCTATAAATGCTTTGAACATGTGCAAAAAGAGAGCATGAAAGTACTAGAAAACACAAAATTTTGTCAAACTGAAGCCGGAAGGCTTTCATTAGAAATCCTATAATAAAAGTTGTTACAAAGAGAAGAGCCTTGGCTTTAAAATCCCACGCCTATCATCTCAATTGATGAAGTATTTATACAATTTATTGCAAAATATCTTTGTTTTAAAATATCAAGATTTGTTACAAATACCTCAAAATGTGTTACACAAATAGAACTGAAATATAGGACATTCAAGGCTAATGAATCTACTTGGCACTATCATTGTGGATTGCTGGTGACAAAGGAGCAATTCGAATTTGATAGCAACTCTTATTTGATGAGGTGGCCTCCAAGCCATTAATTGTCTTTGTGCTTTTTCCTCCCGAATTTCTGAAAAATAGTGTCCTGTAATCCTTTTGTATATACCAAACCATAATCGCTTTTAAAAAACTGAGAGATTTTTTTGTACATGAGGATGTTGGCAACAAAAACCTCTTTCATTTTTTGAAAATTCACTTCCACCTGCTCGAAAACCGCATATGTTGGTTAAAAACAGGAAAATTCGGGAAACTATGGCTGCAAATATTTATTCGAATCTCCCAAACCATAATAGTTGTTAGAAATTCGAGAGAGGTTTTTGTGCATGAGGATGTTATCAACAAAAACCTCTCTCCATTTTTGAAAATTCATTCTCAACTGTTTGTAAACCATGTTTGAATTTACTGTGTTGTATAAAAGACAAAACATAGTTTTAACTGATTATGAAACGAACATATGACATGGAGGCGAGAGGAGACATGGAAGTGGGAGATAATATGGAAACACATGGTTGGTGGAAAATGATGTTGCTAGGGGTAAATAGATGTTGGCGGGAATGAGAGGGTTAGGAAGTTGTTGGGGGTGGGGGGGCGAATTGATAAGAGGATGCCACGTCGCATGGGGCCCATGAAAAATGATATTGCTTTTCGGAGCCGTGCCCACCATTAACGTGAAAAGGGATGAGGGGGTGCAAAATGGTTTCCTCGCCGTTGATTTGGCAGGGAAGATCTTGACCGTGCAAAAACGCTCAAACTTTTGTGAAAGCGACAAGATGTCTTGTCAATCCTCGATCATAGGTAAAAATCCGATTTAAACTTTATTACATCATGTTGTAACATTCTTGTTTTTGATAAGTTAGCTATTAGATAAAAAAATAAAAATGCTATACAAAAAAATGATAAGTTTGGATATGGACCAAAAACAAGATGGAAAATAAGAATGTTAGAAGTGATTATTATTGCAAGTCCATATCAAATAAAATGATAGGGTAGTTTCTCTAAAAAAGGAAGGCAAAATGAAAATGATAGATAAACAATAAAAGAAAAATATTTGCTGTAAAAAATAAATTAAGGTTGTTAGCTCAAATGCACCTTTGAAAAATGTCCTTATGATTAATCATCCTTAAGCTCTTTAATTACAATTTAGTTATTGTAATAAAGTATGACATTATAAAATAAGTGACAAATGACACTTTTGTCGTATTGGCGGAAACGACAAAACAACACATCGGGGGTCGATAACCAACGCGCTCTTTTCAACGAAGATCCTTCATTCCACCCAGATCAATGGTGGAGGAAGCCTTTCGGCCCCCCTTGGCCGTTTCTCGTTAACGCGAGGGGGGGGTGTCTGAAATGCAGTTTTCATGGTTGCCGCTTTGTGCAACTTGGCGCCTCCAAAATGTTTTGGACCCCCAAGGCCCGAAACCACAAACCATTGTGACCCCCCTGAAATCCGCTTCTCGTTTTCTTCCATCCAACCGTTGACTTCTCCCGCGCCTTGTGCATCCGTTATCCCCCGTCCAATAACGAACCTCCATGTCATCCATCTGTTTTCGCTTACCCATTCACTGCCCGTCACGTTATAATACCATTACCCATACGCTCCAAAGCCGTTGCTATGCTTGATTATCCGTTTAAACAACTGTTAAGCATTAATTCACATTTCTCTTGCAAATTGAATGCCTACGGCTAGATCCAAATAGTTAATTGAGCCCAATTGAACCTATAAATCCTCCATGGCTCCAATTTTTGCCACTTTTCGGTTCTATCCATAAACCAAAAGCACCATTTTGTCACTCTGTGTATTTTCTCCACTGTTATCAATTTCAGGTTAAAAACAACTTTTGAATTTCCCTTATAGTAGTGATGGCTCCTAAAGCAAAGATACAAAAGACTGCCAAAGAAGGGAATCCATCAACAGTCTCCCTTGATCTGGATTATATGCCACCTGCAAACACCCTTTTCAAGATCAATGACTGTGAATGTGGATTTGATTTCTACGAATTACATTGATGGTTAAAATTGAAATATACTGATCAGGAGGATTCCGTTCGCTTTTGCGAGACTCTTCTTCCATTTTTTTCTTTTCCTAAGACCCATCAATTCACTGACCTAATCTCTTGGTGTCAAGTGAGGTATGACCCTGTGCAAAGAACAATAATGACTTAGGATGGAAAAATCTTGATTACCATCACTGCTCAGAGCATAAAACAGATGCTAATAATACCTCCATCTGATTCCCTTAGCCATTTCTCACCTACAGTTCTCATGGACCTCTACAATAAACTCACCTTCCCACAGAGAGCTCTTATCTTTGAACTTTTCCTACGAGAAGATGTTGAATTAGCTAAGAGAAATCCTCCATATTGATCGTCCATGTTCCCTGAAGCTACTAGACACATTATCTCTTTGTTATTATACCTCCTAGGTTATGAAAATTACCAAGTTGTTGATGAATCCATCCTTGGGTTCTTTTCTATCTTTAGCAAAGAATATCAACCTGCCTTCATGTATAATTATAACCACTTTCTGGCTGATAATATACATGAACAATTTAAGAATTTGACTATACAAGGAGTATTCAGGTACAGTTTAGTTATCATTCATCCATTTTTGTTTCAACAAGGAGATCTATTGCCTATTCAGCTCAACAGACAAGATGAGCAAGGAGTGAATCAATCAGTTATTCACTGGATAGAGCTAGTAAGAGCAGGATCATTAAATTTTACATTCTCCTTGTTCATTGATTCCTTCATACATCTAGTTCTCCAACTACTCAACAACCAGGCAGAGCCTAGAATTGGAGAAGAAATTAAAAAGACACTGCACCTATCAGAGCAAACTAAGATTGGTGACTGGTACCTATACCAGAATTACATTGAGATTAGGATCTATGGCAGTGAGTTGGCTTCATACAAATTGCCTAAGTATGTGCCAATGATAATATTCTCATTCGAATACATCAGGCAAATGATAAATATGGATGAAGTCCATTTTGTCTCAGGCAAGAAGAAATTACAGTTTAAACTCAAAGCCAAAGTAGGGAGTTTTATCTGTAACACTAGGTCTGTAGGTACAAAAGCAGACAGATTGCTAAAGAACATGAACCTCCAGCCAAGCTTCACTTGGTCTTATGATCCTTTTCGGATTATTTTAGCTCTCAGAGTGCAGTTGAATGCAACACCTTACAACGATACTCCCAGGCCAGAATTGGAAAATTTCATGAACTAGGAGCAATGGTTTGAAGGTACTCTCACAGAAGCTGATGAACAGGTTATATCAACTCCTTAGACAAAGACTCCAGCTACATAGAGCACTTAGCATAAAAGAGGCAGAGAAGAAACTCAGTGAGCTACAGAACCAGGTAAAGAGTACTATATCTTGCAAAACAAGTTGAAAACTGGGCTGTCAATGTCATCAAGAAGTAAGCCACCAGAGATAATTGATCTTGGAGAATTGAAGATGTTTCATCAACAGGGACCACTGATCCTAGGCCTCCCTCTACTTCTTCGACTCCTTCTTCAACTGAACCTATGGAGATTATCCAATCAACTGAGACCAGTTCAACAGGGGATACTAATATCTTCTCAATATTTTTGGAAATCAAGCAAAAGAATGAAAGTCTTAAATCTCGAGTTTACAGTCAGTTTTGGAAACAAACATCCACTTCTCAACATAGGCTTCTCTCTTCCTTCGACAGTGAAAGAGGAAGGACGCAAATGGCATTTTTGTGGGCTCAGATTCCATTTCCTAAATCCACAACAGACTACAAGAAGACCATCTTCTCATTTGATGTAAACCAGATACATCCCATTGATCAAATGGATTTGCATAGGCAATCAGGTGAGATGCTATTTTCAACAATGACCACAACTTCCATGTCTCTTTCCAAGCTTAGAACTGCTTTGTCCAATGTACAATCACAACTTAAGATTGAAAAGATGTCATCCTTGTCTAAGGATAACAAATTAACATCTTTAGAAGATATCATTATCAAGATTGGATATGATCCATAGGACTGTAAAGCAATCGAAGAAATACTGCAAAATAAGAATGTTGAGATTACAGCCTTGAAGAAACAGTTGAAGCTGCCTTCAACTGAGGATCCATAGACTAAAGAAATGGCAGAAAATGAACAACACAAGGAGGAGATGTTAAAGCTCATTATTGAGCAAAACATACAGATCAAGAAAATGGAGGAGCAGATAGAACAACTGCTCAAGGAAAAAGAGACAACACATCTTGCTGTGACCTTAGTGACAACAATTCCAATGATAGGCGTAGATTTAAGTTCATCTCCTACTAACATTGCCTCATCTTCAGCAACAGGTGAAACAACAAAGTTATCACAGGAGCTACAAGCACAAAAACAACAAAATGAGAAATTACTCCAGAAGTTCCAAGCCTTGGAGTCACAAAAGGTAAAAAATGATACCTTGTATGTAGAAGAAATGCAAAAGTCACAGGTTAGAGGTCAAGGTTAGATAGTTAGAAAGAAAGACTTTAATGGCAGATACTTTGGTCCAAGCCAAAGAAGATATGTGGTTAGATATTAGCCACTCTATCGCAGAAGTATGGCCATCCATACAAATCATTTTTGAGCAGCAAGAACTAATTTCTAAATGCAGAGCAGAGATAGAGACTCAGAGGGCAACATTGGGCACAAAACCCAAAGAAGCATCAGGAATGATCAGGGTATTGAATTCTAAGACTAGGCAAGAGTTACAAGAGATGGACATTCCGGATAGGACAACTACTATTTTGGAAATTAAGAAAGTCCTAGTGAAGAACAATCTCTTATCTCAGCTAAAAACGAAGTGTGATGCTTTGAACAATACAGTTAGGAGGTTTCACTCTAAATTCGGTATATTACATAAGAAAGGTTTACCAGAGATAGTATCATCAAATGAGCAACTAGTAAAATTGGAGGCTTATTGTGAAAGGCTTTATACCATTGCAATAGACAACAATCAATTTGCAGGGATAAAAAGGCAGATCATCCTTGTCTAAGGATAACAAATTAAAATCTTTAGAAGATATCATTATCAAGATTGGATATGATCCATAGGACTATAAAGAAATCAAGGAAATACTGCAAAAGAAGAATGTTGAGATTACAACCTTGAAGGCATAGTTGAAGTTGCCTTCAACTGAGGATCCACAGACTTAAGAAATGG
>APFE030747926.1:0-40819 GCA_000404065.3 Pinus taeda | reverse complement strand
TATATATATTCCTATGGTTCATTATTGTGTTTTTGAATGCTTCTATATGCTGTTTTGATTATATGTTACGCAAATGTCTGTCTAATACATAGTTGGCTAATGAATCAGTTAACGTGTTTAATCGTCTTGGAATGTGTTGATATGTGATAAAATAAAAATTCCTTTCTAACAATTTAACATGTAAATACAACCTTAAAATCCGATGATCTCGGACGGAATAATGCCCATTAAGCTGGTGGACAGCAAGCTGAGAGTCCAGATTCACGACCAATGCATGAATGCAGAGGTTAATAGCCTCGGTCAATAATTCAATAACAACACTATATTCAAGACATTGTTTGTGGTACAACCTAGACAAACACCTTGAAGGTCTACTAACTGAACGTGAGGATCGTAGATCACCCATGTCGCAGAACACAGGTTGCGTGTACTACGGTAGGCACCATCAGCGAAACCAACATAAGGTGTACCAGACATCTGCATACGAAGCAAAAAGACACAATAAGCGGTCATTATGCCTACACACCAAGCCAAAACATGAAAACACACACACACACACACAACACCTGCTGAAAGCACACGTATGTACAAATCAAAGTGCATGGGGTTCATGCATAATATTTTTTTAGATAAATCCCATTTCAGGGCTTATCTAGAGGGTTCCCTTCATAATCAATCAGCTCATAGGCCCCTTTTTTCAAAACATGCTTTACAATATAAGGCCCTTGCCACATGGGCTCGAATTTGCTTGCCCCTAGCTTATCATTCGCTTGATCATAAAGCAGGACTAAATCTCCTTCAACAAAAAAATGAGGATGGACAATATGATCGAAGTGAGTTTTCACTCTCTTCTTCTGTGCTTCAATAGCCAGAGAGGTTAGTCGATGGGTCTCATTTAGTCGCTCTAGGTAGAGAAGGCGTTCTTCTACCGGAGTAGTGTTGGGGAGTAATTTGACAGCTAATTTCAAAGAAGGGATCTCGCACTCAATGGGAAGGGTAGCCTCCAAACCATAAACCAATTGGAATAGGGTGAATCCAGTGGCATCCTTCACTAACATTCAGTAGGCCCATAGAGCGAAGAACAACATCAAATGCCAGTTGGAATTGTGCATGCCAACGGTGCGTTGAAGTATTGTAACTAGAAATTTGTTGATAGCTTCCACTTGGCCATTGGCTTGAGGATAGTACGGTGTTGAGCTATCATGCCACAGGCCCAACTGGGTTGTTAACTCAGTCATCATATGATTACGGAAATGTTTTCCGTGATTAGTGACGATAGCCTGAGGGACTCCAAATCGTGAAATAACATGATTGAACAAAAATTGCGCCACTGTGTGACCGTCCTCAGATAGTGTAGGCATCGCCTTGGCCCATTTTGTGAAATAATCAACAGCAACGATGATGTACCCATGTCCCCCAGGTGAGTCAGGGTTACAGGTCATATAATCAATGCCCCATTTGGCAAAAGGGCCGGTGATAGCAACAAGGTGCAATGGAGCAGGAGGCGCGCGCATTTTCCGTTGGTAAATTTGGCACTCATGACAAGAGCAGACGACAAGAATGAAATCCTTAAAGATGGAGGGCCAAAAATAACTAGCACAGAGAATCTTCTAAGCAGTGGCATACCCAGGCATGTGAACACCACAGGCACTAGAATCATAGTCATTTAGAACTCGTTCGGCTTCCTTGAGTGTTAAACATCGGCGGAGAATATAGTCTGCGCCGAGTTTGTACAGGGTGTCCACAAAAATGTGATAAGGTTGAGATTGATGGCAAATCCATCACCAAGCATCCTTGGAAAAATCAGGACAGAAAGAGGATGTTTGAAGATAAACAATAATATCCTCGTACCAAGGATCGAGTGTGCTAATAAAGAACAGAGTTTCATCCAGGATATGGTCCTCTAACTGAGAGGGCGCAGTAGCAGATGGCAGAGAGCAAAGAAAATTAGCAAAGACGAGATACTTCTTATACTTAGCGATGGTGAACTCCAAGTCAAACTCTTGGAGGATGACAATCCACTTTGAGTATTTTCCCCCGAGTAATTGACGTGACAAGATGTACGTCATCGGGTTGCAATTAGAAATCACCGTCGTGGTGCGCAATAGTATGTAATGGCAGAAACGTTGGATGGCACAAATAGCGGCCAGTGCCAACTTCTCGACATGGGCATAGTGAGTTTCCGTATCAAGTAGATTGCGGCTGAGATAATAAACGACATGCTCAATACCATCATCATCATCTTGAGCTAGAACCATGTCGATGGTGGTATCAGCAGCAGCTAAATAAAGAGTGTAGTCCTGGTGATAATTAGGGGGACGTAACAAAGGAGCAGAAACAAGGAGAGCCTTGAGGTGCTCGAATGACTCTTGTGTAGTGGTATCCCAATGAAAGGGAGTGTTGCGTTTCAATAACCACATATAGCCTTTGGCCACTTCGGCATAATTCAGAATGAATCGTCACAGAAAAGTTGCCTTTCCCTGCAAACTCTGCAATTGTTGCAAACAAGCAGGGGGAGGAAGATTTAGAATGGCTTCGACTTTAAGAGGATCCAAAAGGATACCCTCTCAGGAGACGATGAACCCGAGAAGTTTACTTGACTCGACACAGAAGACACACTTATGCGAATTGAGCTGGATGCGATAGTGTCTACAACAGAGAAAAAATTCACGAAGGTGGGTCGGGTGGTCTTGGCGTTTCACTGAATGAGCCGGAAGGTCATCCAGGTAAGGCTGCATGATGTGTCGAATATCATGAATTGCGTAAGACATTGCACGTTGGAAGGTGGCATGGGCATTATTTAAGCCAAAAGGGAGCTTCTTATAAACGAAAGTGCCCCATGGATAGATAAAAGCGGTCTTGTGTTGATTGGCAGGGGTAATATTAATTTGGTTATAACTAGAAAAGCCATCCATGAACGAGTATATTTCACTCCCGGCACACTCATCAATGAGCTGGTCAAAGAAGGGTTGAGGGAAGTTATCTTTAGGACAGGCTCGATTAATATCATGGTAATCAACACATACCCTGATAATGCCTTGTTTTTTAGTGACATGGACAATATTAGAGACCTAATCTGTGAGTGGGATGGGGTAAATAAAACCAACCTTAAGAAGCTTTTCAACTTCCGCTTTAATAGCAACCGCCTTTCGGGGGTGCATAGGGCATAGACGCTGTCGAACAGGTTTAACACCCAGACAGGTAGGTATCTCATGCACCATGATGGTAGGATCGATGCCAGGCATCTCTTCATAAGACCAGGCGAACACATCACATAATTTACGAAAAAGACCTGTATAAAGCTGAATTTCCTCCGGAGTACAAGTTACTCCAACATGGATGTGCTAGACAATCCTTGGTTTAAGAGAGATGTCGATTGGTTGAGTTTGAATGATGTTCCCCATATTCCCTTCAGAAAACACTTGATATATTTGAATAGGTGTCTGAAGAGGTTGAAAGGGGAAACAAGAAGCAAATCACTCGAGACAAGTAATCATTTCCCGATGGGTAGGGAGAAACGAGGAACGATGGTGATGATCAGACCAAGGGGGTTCCTTGAAAGATCTTCTCAATGATCACTTCATCAGAAGGAAAATGTTTCTATAATGGGTCTGAGGAAGCACTATCTCCAAGCCAAGGGGACTGCATATATGAGTCGAGAGCTCTGATCGAAGGAGCAGATTCAGAAGATGGGGCTGATGCAGAAACAATTTCGATGTAGTTGAGCTCGGCAAGACTCAACGACATCTCATCACCCCAAGATTCTCCACAAATGACACGCTGCCATCGGCGGAAGAGGCGAAGAAGGAGAGCTGGTCCACCGTGACGATCTTCCCCTAATGAGGGAAACAAATGACACAGAAGAGGGATGAGGCCATGGCTCACATGGCATATATCTAGCTTCGTCCCAAAAGGAGGTTATAAGTTAAATTTGCATCGACAACTTCGACCTCCACTTCGACCTATTTCCTTCCAATGTAATGGGCAAGCATTGGAGTACACCATAAGGACAAGACTCTCTCCTATCAAAGGCTTCCAAGGTCATAGGAGACTGGCTCAGAGTTAGAGAACCAATAGCCTTCCAACAAGCAATAGACATTATGCAAGTAGAAGTGCCTTCATCAATAACAGTACGATGAATCATTTTGGAATTGATGATGACCTAAATAAGGAAGGCAATTTGGTGAGGCAGTCTCGGTATATGACTGTCCAAGTCAAAAGTAATCAAATCTGAGTCAGCCGGGTCAATGCCACCGATGGCCGATAGCAAAGACTTCCTCTGCGAGGGGCAGCTCTAGAGAACTTCTAATGTGGACATAGCTGACGGAGCCTGGGCCAAGTCCTCAACGATGTTGTAGTGCTGAGCAGCACGAGCATTTGGATTGTATGAAGATTTCCGGAGTACGCCGTTAGGAGGAGGTTGGATGTCTGTTTCAGTGCTAGGTCGTTCAATATGAAGGGGACCAGAACTGGACGAAGGAGCACTAGAGGGGACCTCAAGCTCCTTCCTGGTAGGTGATGGATACTCTTTTTCTCAGGTACTAATGCGGATAGGAATCATCCCAGCCATGAATATTTGAGAACCAAAGGGAGAAGAGGATTGAGACGGATCAACCACCATTTGAGTTTGTTGTGAGGGAAAAGGATCTTTGAGGATGGTAGGAGTTCCAGGGGAAGCTTTCAGCAAATGACTAACTTCAGACTACCTTGGGCAGTCTTTGGTATAGTGATCCTGGTCACAGATAAGGCAAGGATACTTAGGCTTGCGTTTGGCACCTTCCTCGGGTGGAGGTTTAGGGGAATCCTGCTTTGGCTGTTCAGTTTTATTCTTTCCATTTCCCTTCTTTTTCCCTTTCGAGGCTTTGTCTACTGTGGTGGACTAGACGACATTCACCTCGGAAGTATTACCAGTATTAAATATAGCCTGAGAAGTATTTTCATTTGAGGCATTCGACTTTTGCTTCCCAGGGTTCACGGAAGATTTCTTAGAGGGCAGATTGACAGAACCAATGACACCATCAATAGATGGTGTTGGCGGAGCTTTGGAAGTTCCAGGCCTCGGAGCATGAGGAAAATAATCATATAGCATACCGGACTAGGAGTAAACCAAGCCAAGGTACTGAGCGCGCGCAATAGGTTGCTCTTCTGTTACACATGCCCCCATAGCAATGTCCTGAGCTATTGGACCGACAAATGAAGTTGTAAACAAGTTAGTGAGAAGCTGGTCGGGAATCCAAAACTTAATCAAATGGCGACATCATCTCCATTCATGAATATGATCAGAGATATGTGTGGCCATAGTCCGTTTTAAGGATGTCAGGAGATGTGTGCCCATTTCATAGCGAATTGGAAACTAAAAATGAGTTAAAAATGCCTTAGCTAACGAGTTAAAATCTTGAAAAGATCCACGAGCTAACACAATATACTACTTAGCAACAGAGCCAGTGAGAGTCTGTTGAAAAAGGTGAAGTCAGATTGAATCATCAAGCAATGAGTTTGACGAGCACCATAGATGATACGTTATAACATGAGCCTGGGTATCTTCTCTAGCTTTACCATCAAACTTGGGACAATCACCTGGAATTTTAGTTGGAACCGGAAGCCAATACAGATTATAAAGAATGGGATCATTTGTCAGTTTGGACACGTTTGGTAATTCCAATGTCGCTAAAAAGGGTAACTGAGGATTAAAGGACATCGAAGGCCGTGGGTAGGAGGTAGTACCAGAGTTCCACCCAGCTGTTTGTTTCCCCCATTGGTTTTGTTCAAACGGATTTGGCCCATAAGGGTTTTGTCTGCAGGAGTTTTTCCCAAAGGGGTTATAGCTATAACTGGATGGTTGACCTTGGATTTTCCCCCCAGCACTCCACTGATTACCAATTTGGCCTGTAGGAGCAACATAAGGTTGTTGGAAATTCTGGTAAGGGTTTACCTGCAATTGTTGATAATTTTGGTATGGGAAAATTGGGCTTGCCCTTAGGATTGCTGGGTATGATAAGGTGGCTGGGCTCCAAACTAGGCATGGTAGCCAGGCTGGGCTTGATAACCAGGTTGAGATTGAGATCCAACCTGAATTTGTGAACCAGATTGGGTCTAGAGCCTAGACTAGGGCTAAAAACTGGGTGGCTCTTGAGAAGAAACCGTTATTTGAGTGCCTGGTTGAGCAGTCCCAGACGGATGTCCTTGAGAAAACTGACGCTGAGCCATCTTGCTAGAAGGTTGACCTAGTTGAGATTAAGGTTGACCCACTTGCCTAGAAGGTTGAACTTGCTAGGTAGTGGGTTGTCCTTGCACAACTAAGGGATGCCTTTATGGGCCAGATGGTTGAGTAGACTGGACAATTAGTTGGCCTGGTTGACTTTGGGGCAGAGCAATTTTCCCAGACGGTTGACTAGGTTGGATAGTGGGTTGGCCTTGCTGAACGTAAGGCTGACCAAATTGCCCAGAAGGGTAGCCTTGCTGGACACCGGGTTGACCTTGTTGAATGTAAGGTTGTCCCGGGTTACTAGAAGGTTTCCCGAAATAGGTAAAGGAAGAACCACCAAAGGCCGAAGGTTGTCCCTGAAAGGGTTGTCCTTGTGGGCCTCCAGGTTTCCTTGGATAAGGTTGTCTGTAAGACGACTGACCTTGATATGGTGGCCCTTGAAAATTTGCAGGTGGTGCTTGCCACCATGATAAGTGGTGGTACCCCAAGCAACAGACAATGGAACCATGACCTCAACTGCGGGTTGAGATGCCATAGGTTTGGGGTAATAGATATGAGCTCCATGATAATTATAATAACTAAATGGATTTTGAGGATCCGGATTCCGAAGAGCTTGTACATATTGATCATATGCCTCCCCTGCTGGAATGGAACCAGAAGAAGGTGGGGCACTTAGTGTGGGATTAACAACTCCTGCCGTCGAGCCACTATAGGTGGGACCAGCAGAAGGTCCAGCAATAGTAGTGACCACTGAAGAGACAGTGGCGGCACTGACAAAAAGGGTTGAAGAAACCACACAAATAGTTGGCATGGTCGGAACAGATGTGACAGATGCATTATAAATTTGAGGTATGAATGACTCTGAAGTCGGAGGGATGGTACGAGACCATATGGAACTCAAAAGGGGAGACCTGGAACCAATGATGTCCACCAAAGCATTATACCTTAAAGGCAATGTGACACTAAGGGAAGTAACACGAAAAAGTGAAGTCCCTGTTGCACGGAAAGGCGAAGTTTCCATAGGAATAGGTATTTCACTTTCTGACACAAAGGATTCTTCACCAGAGATGTGAGTTGTCTCATTCACGTAAGAGGAAGACATCGAGACCGAAACACTAGGAGGAGTAGCGGGAAAGTCTTCCTTAGAAGGATCCCAAATGGGGTTCCAATTAATATCGTAAGACTCATCCTCCGGGGCACGGGAGTTAAGTGGTTGGATACTTGGGATAACGGGGAGAGTATCACTAACAACTAGAACCTCGGGAGTGACAGAAGATGGAGACCCTTGGTCACATGGGACGGGAGATGAGATCAATGATTCTGCCAAGATGATTCAATTCAAAATCCTAGGAAAACTAACGAGAAAGAACCCTACTCAAACTAAATGCAAACAATACCTAACAGGGTAAATGTGAACGTGGCCAAATAAATTTTAAGACACAAGAACAAAACTTGACCTTTTCATCTTTAAAGAGTCGAGAAAAGAACAAAAAGATGACCCTAGTCGCCTTCGAATATTTAATGAGCTTGAAGTGACAAGTGCTCAAATGGACCTTTTCTTTTAGGGAGTCCGAAAAGGAACGAAAGTGACTACTCTGGAGAACTAGGCAAAAGGTTTACCAAAAAATCTGTAAAACTACATATACACCTTGGCAGTCGTATGAAAACCAAGGACTTTCCATACAACAGTCAATCTTCCCGAATGCTGTGTTTGGTGCGTTACGGTTTGCAAGGCAACATACACGGCTTCCTATGGATATAGGATGATAACCTAGTGGGGTCTCCCAACATATACTTGATGGTACATGGGAGCATAATTCTGTACTAGACGGCTATTGAGTCGCAGAAGGAGGAATTACCCAACCTTGAGCGAGAACAATAGTGACTAGGTTTAATGACACCGGAGCACGTCTCTAGCCTATACCTCTAATTAATGAGTGTTATGTTCCAATGCATTGTTAGATTTATTCAGTTCATTTTAAAGATGATCTTGAATTATGTTTTAGTTTTCAGGCCTTACCGTGTGTATACAACAAAACCTAGGATGCAGCTAGAATGAATGAAATATCCTTTTACTTCAATGAACACCTACCTATGGGAGGGTAGAGAGATCATTCCCAAACCAAGAACCAAGATAAGCAAACAAAATCACAAAATGCATATAGACATCAACTCCTACAGTGCATGGGTACTACTAATGAGAGATTTTATCATTCACTTTCCAATATGCAACCTTGAAATGCAAATTCACTTTCACTTTCGCACACTAAATGAATGCAAACTTTTGATTTTTTGATGTTTTTAAACTCAAAGAAAGAAACAAGCAAGTGTGAAAGAACCAGTTGATCCAAACAATCGTGATCTATGTTCGATAGTGAAAAGAAATCGAATCAATACCAAAGATTGGTTCAATAATTGTCACTAAAAATCAACCAAAAACAAAGAATGAGGAAGGCTCAATCAGACCAACGAGAGAGTTGTAAGCAAATCTTGAGCAAACCAGCAACCAGGACAAAGCTTGAAATAATGCACTAGGTCACACGGATAAAAATGCAAGATTCATTCAACCAAGCCAAAAAAATAGTGCCTTGACCATAAACAGTGAAAAACAAATGACTGAGCAAGCAAAAGGGCAAGGGATCAAGGGGACTGGCAAGCTCAAGAGGCATAATTGAGAAAATCAGTTCTACAGGTATCGTCGTGAGTACAACAGTAGCAACTAGCGCTGATAAGTAGCTAGCTGTAACAACAGGGCGCTGTAAGTGCGGAAGTACACGTCTTTCTCGCGATGATCCGATTTTTAGGATCGTCGCAACTGTGTGATGTTATTCAACGACACACATGATTTTATAAAAGCGTGATCATGATGTTAGCACTACTGTTAGACTATGTTCCGCGATGATGCAAAAAACAATGGAAAACGAGCCAAAAACTCCCAAACCAAAACCAGCCAATCTAACAGATAATAGAGGGACCTCCTAGATCAATCCAAGTGACCCAGAAGACTACTGATTAATCCCCAAAAAGAAATAGAGGCCAAATCAAAATCAAAACAAGAGAAAATAGAAGAACATAGGATAGACTCCCCAGTGGAGTAACCAATTTGTGATGCAGGAAAGTGTTCCCTTTGTGGACAGAGGCAACCCCTCTAGCCCTAGAGTGGGTCTAGTCACAAACAAGGACAGATCAAAAATAGATTTCCTTAAACAGTCAAAGTTGGAGGCCTACCTCAACCGGTGGTCAATGGAGTTCCATTGAGCTGCTCCAGCTTTTGCTTCCTTCTCCTCAACGAGTGATCAACCTGAAACAATGCAAAGGAAATACAACAAAGCACGTAACCGGAAAACAATAATGATCTATTTACTCACAAAGTTAAGAAGTCATGAGCTATCAAGTAAATTACATACAAGACATAGGAAAACATCATTGATTGCATTAATAATGAAATAAGAGCAAGCTTACAACCGGAGTCTTGACATCATAAGCCTTCTCAGAGGGATCCAGCTAGCATGTTCTTCAAGCATTCACTCTTTGAAGATGGATCTCCTAATATACAAAGTCTCTCTCTCTTACTCACAAGTTTTACATCAAATCAAGGGCACTTCACAACCTTCCACAAGCTATCAACACTCTCACACTTATCACACTCACACCAACTATCTATCAAAAGCACTAACAACACTGCTCAATCCAAGAATTTACCAACTAGCTGATCATAGCAAAGGTGAGTGTTTAAATAGGAGAAGGAGTCTCCATGAAAGGTGGAAGAGAGAGTTATCCCCAAGGAAGGTAACAAAATTGATGGAACTGCCACACCAGGGAAGGAAGGGCGACACAAACTATGCCAACAACCAGGTCTGGAGTCATCCAAAAGGCCGACTGTTGGAACAAATTCACCCAATCTGGATCATCGCGAGTACATAACTGAGACTTAGCGCTGACATCGCTAGTGAGAAATGTAGCCAGTTAGATCATCACTAAAGATAATAAGTAACCTCGTGCTGGAGCATGAAATCAGACCATCGCGAGAATCAGATGTACTTCCGCACTGGCATGACGACTGGACTGTTTATGAGCACCCTTTGGCACATATATTAAGTCCATAGTCGTGATGAGGCAGATAACTTAGGAAAAGTGGGTCAATTGGCAGCACAAGAGAGCATTTGTTCAACATGAGCATGTTTGACTTGGACACATGACATAGTAGAAGGACTGGGAGTGAAGGTAGTGACAAATTACTATGTAACACTCTCCTTCATGGCTTTGTGAACCATCAACATAGTTTTCCTGGAAGGGTGGTCTAATTTGCTGATCTGGTATTGCATTCTTTCAAGTGTTAGGACTCTTCTTGAAGCTAGGGTTTCTTATTGGGGGTGGCTGTTGATTCTCCCACTGAGTTTTTCTTTCCATGTTTTCTAATCTATCCATTATTCTTTCTACATTCATTGCTAAACTATCTATTTTACCAACAGAAGTGGAAGTTTCCTCTTTAATGACAACTCTCTTTTCATTTCTTATTATAGCTTTCTTAGCTAATAGATTGGCTTCTACACTAACAACATTACTTTTCCTTTATTCCAATGTTTCAGGGTTTCGTTCTCTTAACTAGTATGTCAAAACCATCAGGGAATTTGATTAATGCTAGGTCTAGTGGAGGCTTAATATTAGCAGGGATTGCATTGTAGATGCAATTGAACCTAGTACAATAATCTTGAACTGACTCATTAGGATATCTTCTAATGTTATCATATTCAAAAAGTATTTGCAAAGGGTTTTTCTTTCTCTCCCATCTATCAATAAACAATATATGAAAAGCAACTAAGTCTACAATATGATTAGCATGTAAAGCTTTGAACCATTTCTTAACATCCCCAGTTAATGTTTGGGAAAACAACCGCATTTGGACATCAGATTCATCAATATTATGAAACTAAAAATAGTCAGTCATTTTGTTCACATACTGTTGGGCAGTATACTGACCAGTAGCATCAAACAAAAATATTTTGGTTTGATAATCTTGGGGCATGGCATGGAGTTGTGCTGGTAAAACCAAAGGTGCATATCTTTCTGCCATGGCTGAGATTCTGGCTTGAATAGGGGTTAGAGTGCTAGTATTTGAGGTAGGGCTTGAAATAGATGTAGATGAACTAGATGAGGATGAAGAGTTTGGTTGGATAGGAAGTTGATGAATGACTGGTTTAGGGGAATGGACTGTGGTGGATACAATTGGTGAGATGGTAGTAAATGAAGCTGTATTTACAGTATTTTAAGATCGTGCAGAAATTTCAAAGGTAACAGCAGTGAGGGCAGCTAGTTCAACTGATTGTTGAAGGTAAGCATCATCTATATGTCTTATCAATGTGGAGGTTAAAGCTTCTAACTTTTCAAAAGTATCCAACACAAATTTATCTAAATATAGATGTATAGGCACCTTTTTTTGACTCAATGAATTGAATAAAATTAGGGTCTAACATAGTTTCATGAATTGCATTCTCTAATTTAGTTCTATCCAATGAGAGGTCAAATGACAAATCAAATGGAATTTCCTCTAACGTTGATAATTCCTCAGGGAGTGAATTTGATCTAACTAACTGGCTACTACTTGCTTGAGTTTCTACCTTTTTTGGTCTTTTTAAAATCCTATCTGGGTCATCAACTATGGTAGCAGGGTTTGGATATGGATTTTCCCCGGTATAGTGAGTCTTTTTGGGTGCCAGAATTTTAACTTTTTAATTGTTTTAATAAAAACCTTTTTAACAACACTAAAAAAATGACCTTAAGGGGCACAAGATGAAACTTAAAGTTTCCTTAAAGTTTTGTTACACTGAGGATCGAAGTTCCCTAGTATGGTCGCCAAGAAGTTATCACTCCAATATTTCTCTAGAGTGTTGGAGAAAGAAATGATTAGAGGTAACCACAAACCAACTTTAGAGATTAGAATCTAGCCTTCCTAATTCTCAGAGAGGGCTCTCTCTTTTTGATTTGAATTTGTTTAGTTATTTGATTTTAGGCTAGTTATGATTGTGCTTGGGTTTTGATTTAGATTTGGTGGTGGGATCACTTACTTATTTGAAAAGAGGGGTGCCTTTTACCATTGGGATATGGGGTCAAATGTTAGACAAACAAGACTGGATCAAGTTCTAAAAACAGTGTCTACAGGGCAAGATAGTAGAGTTACTTCAGATCTCAAGGCTGGATGGTGAAGTGGTTTTCAATTGGATCCAAAGAGGAATTAAGGGTTTCTTAGGCCGGATTATGAAGAAAGTGAAAAAGGTCAACTGGATGGGATAGAAATTAAGGATTCTCAAATCCGGATATCAGAAGAAAACATGTAAATGATTAACTGTTGAAAATAGAGTGTACTTAAAGAAATTTTGAGATAAACTTCTAGTTAATTCATTCAACTTTAGATAAAATTTAAGTTTGTAAAAAACATAAGAAAATAACAGATTAACAAAGAAAATACTTCACTGTAATAACTCTACACATGAATCTTGTAATGCAATCTCTTTATTACTTGCTCCAGTCTGCTGATTTGAAAAATTGGTACAATAACCCTTAGGTTTATGATAAAAATAACTTTACAAATGTATAGCAATCCACACTTAATACTTCTAATTATGAAGTATTTATACAAAAATAATTTACAAAATATCCCAAACTGTCTTGGGAACTAATCTAGGATAAAGAAATATCTTCATGCAAGAAGATAGAGATAGCTATTGAACTACTGTTTTGTAATGCCCCACTTAAATTTTATCCTACAAATTTTGTTAATGTTTACATTATCTAAAAATATTGAGAAATATTGGTCTAATATAAAATTCATGATTTCCATTATTCAAATTCCCCACTTACCTTCTCAAATTGAATATTAGGTAGGATATGGTCTCCTTCCATTATTTCATAATATATGTATTCATTTCACCTTACCCAATGTACCCTCACATTCATTAAGGAGAAGACATGGTCCTCTCCATGTAATTACATCTCACATTCCCCAATGTACCTTCACATTTACTTGGGAGAAGACATAATCCTCTCCATCTTATCATCAATACATTCCCAAATGTACCTTTCAGATTTACTTGGGAGAAGACATGATCCTTCCCATTAAATTCTCAATTTTATATTCATCTCACATTTCCAAATGTACTCCTAGCTTACTTGGGAGGAGAGAAGTCAACTATAGGGATGGGTGAGAAGTGAATGACATTAATGAGAGGTGGTTGAGATGGAGAAGGGAAGGAGGGTATAAAAAGGGAAGGGGGAAGGGAGAAAAGGGGGAGTTTTGGGAGGTTTTGCTTATGATTGTGGGGGTTGGTTGTGATTGTTTTGGACTTGTTATGATTTTGGGGAGACCTTGGAAACCTATGGAGGTTTCCTGGGTTTGAGAGGAGGAAAGTATTGTATCTGGTTTTGCACGTTCTTCTTGAGGACACACTATATCTGGTTGGACTTGGGCACGGAGGGCTAGGGAACCTATGGAGGTTTCCTGGGCTAGGAATTTCTTTCCTAGTTGGCTGGGAGGTAAATCCAGTTGGGTCGGTGAGAGGGAGCGTTCAGCTGAAGCTATAAGACAAAGGTATCATCATCAACCGCTGGAACATGTATTTTTCCATGGACTACTCTTGTTAGGTTGATATCAATGGAATGCTCACCTTAATTTATGTTGCTTATGATAAAATGATAAGATGTTAAATGTTTAAAGCTTTGTGAGAAGGTCAGCAAGCTCCTTTTATTACTTGCAAATAAAAAAAAAATAGATCTGTTAGTGTTTAAATAGATTGAGGCTCTAATAATAGGAATCAGGTTCTTACATATGGTATCAGAGCTTTGGTTCAAAATCTGGACTTAAAAAGGCCCACTAAACCCTAAATATCATTAGAAGAGAGGACTTGAACCTCCGACCTTATGATTAACAGCCACACGCTCTAACCAACTGAGCTATTCCAACCACTAATACAAGGAAAAACCCTCCTATGTATCTAGGTTTTGTAAAAGAGCTTCGGTCAAAACCCTCTGTATATACGTTCTGTAAAAGCGCTTTGGTTTTTCAAAAGCCATGGTTCGAAAAACCATGTGCGAGATGCACCTTAACATAAAACTAATGCATAAGCCATGACACTTTCAAATGTCCAAAAAGTACAGAATATACCCACTGCGGCAACACTTGTTTTATTTTATTCGGTTCTGCTTTATATCCATGCGGCAGCATAGGTTAGTTATTACGAGATGAAGGCTTCACCGTACCAACAACATTCGAAGTAAAGCCCAGAACTTTCGAACCCTTTTCCAGAGCATCCAAACCCTTTTTCTCCTTCGCTGTCGTTCCCATTGACGAAGAGCTTCCCTTGCATCATTGCGAGAAGGGTATCCACCCCAATATTACCTTGTTACGCTTAATGGATGCCCCCATTTTATCGTTCTGATACCCTTCCTCATCCTGTTTTGATGCTAACCATGGATTGTTATGTTGTTCTCCTGTTTTGACGCCAATGCTTCTGTTTCTATCGATTGTGATGTTGTTCTATATGTTTACTCTCTGTCTATGGATTGCGATGTCTTCAGCATTGCTATAGCGTTTCGCCAATGCTCATTAGCTTTGTAGCTCTGTTGCAATGATTTTCATGTGGAAGGGATTTATATTCTGAGTTTAGTCGGGATTCACTTTCTTTTCAATTCAGCTTGGTTTTATATTTCAATTTTATTTATGTTAGGTTTTCTATTTCAGCATAATTTCAGATTTAAACGCTTTACTTTGCATTGATATTTGCATTCAAGTAGGTTAACTTCGGATTTTCATTTTTTTTAACCTACTTAATAGAACATCAATGTAAGCTAAAACATTTACAGAAAATGACGGTTTTCAAATCTGAAGATCTGTGACTGCTGCATCTCATTGGAGAGTAAGGACAACACAAAATGAATAATTTTGGGGTTACTGATTACTGCCCCATACACATCCAGAACGAGTGTCTTAACCCTAGCCTAGGAGTTAGCATGCAGAGCGTTGTATATTGAACGACTTTCCATTTCTTACCTTTACTTATTAATTTCAGATGGAGGGTGAAGCTGTCTTTCTCTCAAAAGCCAGCCTTGCAGGCTCAACCCCAATATTTTCTTTCTATAGCCATTACTTGGACTGCAACACTAATGGATTTGATTTTTAATTATAGGATTTAAAAAAATAAAATAATAATCAGCAGTATGCCGAGCGGAAATAATGTTGTTCTTTGTGGTGGGCAATTGTATATATATATATATATATATTTGTTTTTTTTTGATTTCTTGTGCTTTTTGCTCTTCTCATTTCGGAATCGGGTTGAATCCTTTTTTTTTTGGAGTTGTATAAATATTCAAGAATAGGATTGTGATATTATGAGGAGTCACAAACTTTCACAACCATAGAAAGCATTCGAAATTTAAGCAAATTAGAAGCTCTCGCCAGGAATTGACCTCGGGACCTTCGACGCTACCAACAGTCTTGCAAATCTGTTAGTTTTTGAATTTTCCCTATTTTGACCAAAGGCAGATCACACTCCTTCTCGGATCCTCTGCGCATGCAATTCACGCACGCATTCATTCTTTCCCGATCGTCGAGAGCCTTTCTCAAGTCCAGGGTTGGAATTCTACGAATTCCTTTACTTTTGTTCTTTTGTTTCAAAATTTTGTACAAATCTTTGCGACTATAGCATGGGAAATTGCTGTGGATCTGCCACCGGCTCCAAGAAGCCGAAGCTGAATCGCTGAAACCTGCTTGTGGAGAACCCTGGTTTGCGCAATTGAAGGATGCCGATTGGGAAATCTTCATGAGTAGAATTTGGAGTGAAATGGCTTCAACCGACATTAAAATTGTTGATAGGTGGACAAAGTTGTGATGGTGATGGAGACAATATGGCCTACTCAATAATGCATTCTGATTTTTTTCTATGTATGGCAAGGCAATGAATAACAGTAGATTGTGCTTGAAAAACGGTACATCTATCAATGTCCAGATCCATAAGAAGGCAGGCTTGCCATGCCAATGATGCATTAAAGTCCGGATACCAAAGGTGAATTGCTTACTATGTTATTCCATTGTTGGCATGGTGAAGACGAACTCTGCCAATTCGAGTCCTTACAGGAAGATTGTCAATTATTCTCTACTCTCTGTTGTGGTGACCTCGCTAAGTCATGCTTATTCCCAGCCTGCCAACACTCATTTTTTTTCTTATCCATTTATCAATTCTTATATTATTATTTTATGCCTTGGCCTTAATCTCTAAAACCCAATGCTTGTAGGCTTCATCCGAACCCTTCTTGTTTCTGTCCTTCACATCATTCCACCTTGCTGGCATTTGAGCAACTCCATCGAAACCTAGTTTAGCTTTCCCATCCTTTTGGAAAGCAGTTGCTAACCGACCACTCTTAGCCCAGCTGTCATTTAGAGGTAAATTTGAGCGACTGGTTTGGTGATGCCCAGATCTGCGTAAAGAGGAATCAATCCACGCCTTTTGTTTCTTGTGATCCACCAAATCTTGAGCCAACTTGAGATGATCATGAGGCCCATCTTTGATTGTCACGGTTAATAGTATCATGAGGCCAAACTAACCAAAAAAAAAAGAATAGGAAGAATCGTAAGAGAGGTGATGCTACTCTTGATCCTACTCAAGATGTTGCATAGAGTAAATATGATTTTGCAGGTATGAGATCCATCGCCGAGCCACTTTCTTTTGCTTCCAACCGTTATGTACGGATGTTGAATGTCAGACACTGAATTTTGTGGAGAGAATACTAAGTGTTGGAGTTGTCAACGCACAGAGGAAATAAATCAAAGGTGTTGAAGTATTGTTTGCAGATATATGAAGTTCCAAGCACGTGGAAGAAATCATATCATTCAGCATGGTGCACTGGGCTGCATAGTGAGTCGTGACAATTGAATCAAATTTATGTTACTTTTAAACTTATAAATGGAAAGAAAATATATGCTGTTGATGCATTCAATATAGTGACAAAACAACACCTAATGGTTGTAGTAATGGCTACAATGTCAGCTGGATACAAGTGGTGGATAGTGGTCATCGATTTAATTGCCATGTAGGTTAACCTGATCGTTTCCATGGTGTTTTGGCGTTGCCATGTGGGTGAAGTTTGAAAAAAAATATGGTCAGGAAAAATGAGCGAGAAAACATTGCTCCAGAACTCAGGTTTGATTCCAAGTGTTTAAAAATTCACAGCCCTCTTAAAAATATGAAGGTAATCATGACTTGTAAGCTGATTTTCGGCTTTGAACCAGTTTTTCTGGTGCTTTTTATTTGCCTGTTATGATGTTTTAGGTTATTTGATACAATTAAGCACTATAATCTGCTGTTTTTTGAGACTTACATTCTGCTTCGTTGCAGTTTGCTCACCAATACAGTGTTAATGTCAGGTTCTGCTACTAAAAATTGTGATCTCACGACATTCCTTGGGATGTGACATCAAATTTTTATGTTTTCACCCTGAAATTTCTGTTGTTGTTAAAGATTTGTGCTTCCATCGTTAAATTTGAAATTTTTGCTTCAAATTTGTCTTTCTTGTCTTGATAAGGTAAAATTACTTTTAGCCTTAAATTCAGATTCATCTATCTCAAATCCGTTATTTGTTCTCAATTTCTGCTACTTCTTGGCGTGTTATACTATTGAATCTTCTGAACCTTGTTTATCCGTGCTAAAAATTGGTCTCCTTCTCTTATGTTGAGTCTATTTATCGCTATACCCTGTTCGGTCCCTTATTTTCTTTAGGGGTAAGCACTTTTTGATTTTTTCACATAGGAAAGGTGCACACTTGCCTCAGTGGGAGACGAAAAGCATTGTTCAACTAGCTTCTCTTCATTTAATATGCTCTCCTATTGGAAAGGTACATGCTTCTAGCATGGACGTTACTGGGTTGAGTTGAGTCAAGGGTACCCTCCTCATTCTTCTGGCTGTTCTCGAAATGTACATGAACATCGCCATGTTGTCTCTGATATTGTCATGGATATCACAACTGCTCATGGCCTTGATGTCTGAGCCAAGCCCAAGATTGAACCTTGTTGATTTTGACACAAACTCAACACTCTCATTGCTGTTGGACAAAGACTAAACTGACATTTGAGGATAGGGAATTCAACCTTTGAACAACCAGTTTTGTGGCTGTGTTCCAGTTAAGAAACAAATATCTGACTTAAATTCGACTAGACAGAATTCAAATTCCTTGGCGGCATACTCTTTGTAGGGAGGAGTTAGGACACCTCTAGCTTGGATGATGACCATGAAAAAAACAATGAACTACAAGTAATCATGATCAGTCAAACCGCTTAGAGAAGCAATTTGAGTTGAGATCGCCATTAGTGACTAAGGACATGATCAATGGTTTTGACGACAAGCTCTTATTCTAGTTGCAACTCTACATTCCTCCTTCCTATGGCACTGACGACAGCAGAAGCTCTTCTTGCCTTGTCTTATATGCCCATTTCCTGACTCTCTTCGATGCTCTCCTCCTCCCATTTTGGGGGCATGCAGGTTTTGTGGAGCTCAAATTTGTCTGATAGTGATCCCTCAGATCCTCGAAAATCGACTCAATAGAGACAAAGCCAAATAATATTCAAAAGTTGTTGGAAAACTGAATTAACATTACAAGTTTGGCAAGACTCTAATTAGTGCGATAGTTATCCTTCAGAGCCCTGGAAATCGATTCAACCAAGACAAAAACAAATACCATTCAAGAGAGATGCTGCTTTAAACTTGGAACTTACTTCCAATTCAGCTTCTATTGCTGAGTTGTAAGGCTACATTTCTGGTTTGAAGTTTGTAGAAATGCCACAATTCAGCTTTCAGGAAATTATACATTCCTTTTCAAATTCACGGAAGGTTCAAGTCTCAAGATCCTAAACAAATACAATCATACTCTTGTCAAACTGTTTGATTAGATATTCCAGCTACACTTGTATATCTGAAACACAACTTAGGCTACAACATTTTAATACTACACATTCTGTCGGAGTGCCATTGCACCACTATGGGCAATTGTTAGTATTGAAGCCAACCAAGACTTATGCCTGGACTCCCTCCAAAATTCACATTAGCATAAGGACTACAATAAACAACACCTCCACTTCAGCATGATACTTTTGTTTTGTCACATTAACATGACTTTACATCTCAAAAAGATTCTGTGAATGGCATTACTACAGGAAGCATGGCTGAAGGGTATTGAACTTTTGTCATTATCATGACAAGCACATCAACTTGCCACACTGCTTGACAGACTGAAGATAAATATATATTGGTTCAGTCATGTGCTAAGTCATCCTAAAAAAAAAAAACCTTTTTATGCTTCATTCCAATGGCTTTAATTCTAACTAAATAATTAAGTCTATTCTATATTTTAGCTGTAATTTTGATGGCAAATCAGGAAAATGTCGTTATGCTCTTCTACAATTTTCCCCATCTCCTTTTCTTCAATACCAATGGTTTTGTTTGGATGGTGAATAACACTTTCTAGTTTATTCATCCATTCTTTAAGATGACATAAATTTTGTTAATAACAATGGAAATCACTGAAGGACTGCTTTCAAGCAGGCTTGGTTCAACTTAATACATAATGGTTGTGTTTATATCACTCAAAATCTTCAAAGGGTTACTTTCAAGCATGTGTAGTTGAGTTTGATACATCGTTGGCTTCAAATGTAATTTCTTTTTTTTATTATTATACATGTACAAGGAGATATTGGTATCTAGAACACACTATCATCCATGCCACCCAGAGATTGTATTGTACTGCTGCCACTATAACCCCTTGGCCTGATATAATAACCTGCAAATCATACTGGGCAGTTTAGCTAGGATTCGAACTGAGGTGGGCGGCAGTAACACCATTAGTCCCAACTACTCGGGCTACCCCTGACGTGCAGTTTCAAATGTAAATTATTCTCATCAAAGATTGGTATTTTATTGGGACACTAAGACAATGTCTACTCAATTGTTACCGTATGAATAATCAAACTTTGGGGTGTATTGCATCATTGTTATGTCAACTTTCTTGTTCTGGAACTAGTATATATCTTCTATTTTATTGTTATTGCGGATGCATTGTTTTACATACATAGCCTTGTGCTTGGGGGCTGGTGTCTTCTGTCATAACTAAACATCATTAATGTGTTTATTCGACACTAGTTTGACCATTGTATGCTGGAATCTAAACTTTAATTTCATTAACAGCACTGATCTCTTGAAAATTTGGAAAATTTTGACATTGTTTCGAATTTGATTCATATTTGAAATAACACTTGAATGCTCATTAATTGGTATACATCAGGAAGCACTAAGGGAGCATTTCTCCGCTATTTCATCATTTACACAGTCGAACTTGAGGACAGGGGTCTATTGTTTCAACAGGACGAACTGCCATAGGTGCCCTTCTTCTATAATCTGCTCACAGTTACTCGTAGCATGCCTCCAGAACTACTATATAATGACTAGAATATCCCAAGGCTATTCCAGAAAAGTCATGCTAAACACCACAAATGTAACAGTTTCAGCTCAAACCTCAATCATCTAATGTTAAAATAAATTGTTTGATCCTTATCTCAGACAACACATTGATAACCCTATCCAAATTCACAGATTTAGGACATAGTGATGAAGTCAATATGTGTTATGTACCGCTAGGACTAAGGTCAGCATTCAAACAACTTATAAATGTAAATACTGTTTCACGTCTGACATTTGTATTGTGCGTTAAGATCTCAACAAAAAAAAAGAAAAAAAAGAAAAGCAAATTCCTGTTCTTTCCACTAGTCCAAGCAAATGACCTTTCTGTCTTGTTGAATGAATTCACACAGATTTATGTAGTCCCTTCTATAGAGGTTTTAGTCTTTGCTCAAGTATCTAAAAAGAATCCTGTTTCATTGCCCATATTTACAAGAACTAGTGGATGTCGCTCTTAGCGTTTGGAATCCTGTTTTCCATGTCACAAAGGATATCAGAATCTCGTGTCCTTGAATTCATGATGGACATGCTCACAGTGATGAAAGGAAGAAGTACTTGACACTGAAAGATCAAATGTCAGGTCTCTCCCTCTTCACTTTCGTTCTTCAACCATGTTGTAGAAGTCCTTTCTTTTCCTGGAGCAGGTGATCCTTTATTTTTAGTGGATGAAAACAGTTCACAAGACTTTGAAGCTAAGTACAAGAAGAGGACTGATTTATTGAAGGCTCTTACTATTTTGCCTCTGTAGCTACTGGAGCAGTGGCTATCAATCATTCTTGGGTAGCTGCCAATCAGGATTTGGCAATGGTATTGGTATTTGCATTGGGATATGCTGGCATTATTTTTGAGGAGTCCCTTGCTTTCAACAAAAGTGGTGTTGGACTTTTGATGGCTGTCAGTTTATGGGTAATTAGGAGTATTGGGGTAAGTCTTTTCTTTTTAAATTGAAATTCTTGTTACAGTATCTTCAACGGTGATTCAATGCGTGTGATTGATTTCCTGTCCGGTGCTATTGATAGAAAATCCTGATCTATTTTACAAGACCGATTTGGAGTAAGAAACTGATATCTCTTGTTTGATTCTTTTTCCTGAAATGTTATTTAAATGTTTTTGTAGACACAGACAAGAATAGATGGTTGCCTATAAATTTCATCCCAGCTGTACTAAAGGGCCATGAATATTGACCCCCCAGTTTTGTTTCTATTCCTTTTTATTATATCCCTTTGTTGCTCAGTTTTTAGCTTATCTTGTGTGTCATGCTCCATCAGCTGATATAGCTGTTGAGGAATTGGCCACAAAATCTCAAGAAGTTAGTGAGATAGTATTCTTCCTGCTGGGTGCCATGACAATAGTTGAGATAATTGATGCACATCAAGGATTCAAGCTGGTTACAGATAATATCACAACTCGGAAGCCTCGTTCACTTCTTTGGGTGGTAGGTTTTGGATATTCATTACATTACTTGCTTGTTTTGTTGTTTTTCTCTGAACGATGCTGGTTAAAAGTTTTCGTTGCTTGTCCATGTCTAAATAGTAAATATTGAATTTTCTGTAATATTAATAATTTTGGAGTACCTCTTTACTAGCCCTTCATGGTGCCAAGTAATAGCAAACAGTCAAAATTGAAGTCTTAAAACACATTCTCCAAGGTGCTAGGGTAAATAGCTTCTTCAACAATAAATCCCTGAAACATGGTCCATTGGCTCCCTATTTGTGGCATTCATTCAACCCCTTCGCTATTCTTCATTGCTGATATTGCTAATTTGCTTGACCTTTCATTAATGTTATCATTTTTTTTTCACAAGCACATTTTCTTTCTGTTTATAAACTGATGTTTTGGTAATAACCTTTCCATGCATTATCAATGGGAATAAGCTCTCATTCATCTCATTGAAATACTGTTAGCAATATTTTGATTTGATAGCTGGAAAAGATGCAATAGTTGAGAAAGATCCTATACAATATTGAACTCAGAAATATTACTTATCACAGAGGCTGATCAGAATATATAAATTTGAGTTTATAAAAAATTCAATGAGAGTTTTGAAATAAAAGTCAAACAAAAAGAAGAAACGATGGTTTGTATTTATTTTGATAAAAGAAAATATATTAGCTTACGGGTTGTAGAACACAGAACCACACTGATAAAAAAAAAACAACCAATCTAGACTTATGACCAGAACCAGTAGCATACTTAACTTCATAAGTAAAAAAAAAAAAGAGAAGAATGGCATAATGTTATGCACCAGGGGAGTGCCTTTTGAGCCCAGGCCTCTTTCCTCCTCTACATACACTGGGGGCTGCTACCTTGTCATGAAATATGTCAGATACTCCAGGCAATTGCATATCTCTCGTTCAAAGGTTTCCTCCTCTTCATTTTCTTTTGGGAATTCAATACAGGATAACCAGCTTCTCCATAAGAGCAATCAATTTATCCTCATAATTCGGCATAACATTACATCTGTCTAGGTCTCTGAGAAGCTTGCTGAACTGAAAGATTTCACAATATAACTCCACTGTAATTCTAGAAGTCTTTGGGGTTGATGGAGTTTGGTGAGCTTTCTGGCTTCTCAGTGTTGGTGCCCTATTTTGTAGTTTGAGAATTGCATGTGTGCCCTTTTACTGCAAAATCTAGCACCTTAGTACAAAGTCTCACAAAGCATTCTAGATTAAGAGCAACAATGGGATCAGTACCACTGTCACATTAATAAATATTCCCTTACTGTTTTGTGGTTGGATGCCATCCCCACAATGGAGGCTTCCCCAACAGATCTTAGGGATTAGATTTCCCAAGTGCTGGTAGGTACCTTTGAAACCCTGTGATTTTGGACCACGGAATCTGAGAAAGCTCTTCATCAGAGTCTTGAGAGAATAGACCATCTTTGGACTAGAAGAGTATTCAAGAGAACCACAATGCTATTGTCCCAAAAAGAGCACATATAACTTTATCACGACTTCTTCATGTCTTTCCTTCAATTTTAACATATGCTTCATAAATGCCAGGATATGTGGAACAACATCAAAAGGGTTTCCTCCAAATTTCGGAAAGTCTTTACCATAGTTAGGAGGATGCTTGCTTGAGGTATCTTACAATATTCTTAGTATCCAAAGTGGGATACAACACATGCAAATCCCAAGGGACCATCTTTTGTCCATATAAAACCTCAATTGTGAAAATTCAAATTTGCAATTTCGTATCTTTTCACAATGGAGTCAACAAGGTGAAAAGTAAGGATTTATACTACTAATAATGAAAACTCTAGATCACAAAAGACTTAAAGCAATAACTCTTTATATTAAATCCATGATTATGTTCAAAAAAAAAAAATAAAAAAAATAATAAATAAGTAAATAATATGATAAACATTGAACTGGTTGGAGTATGTTTTGAGGAATTGAATGATGTACTTTAACTGAACTGCATGGCAAAAAAAAATAAAATAAATAATATGATAAACATTGAATTGGTTGGATGTAAGGATAACACAATTAAAGGTTGGGATGGTGAAGACTTGAATAAGGCAATTATTCCATTTGTTTAATTATTTCTCATTTGACAGGTCATATTGTGAGCTGCATTATATATCATGAAATTGTCTTAGTACTAGTAAATAATGATTAAATATATAATAAATTTGAACCTTTGACATTTAGAGGACATTTCTCTCATATGAGATCGTGATGGAAACAGTTTCTGAAGTTTTGAGTCTTTTACGCGATTAATTAATTGGTTTCGAAGATGAAAAAAAAAAACCATCAAATTGGAAGAGTGAGACTTTTTTTTATATGCATAAAACTTATACTAGCACCTTCTAGTGGAATTGATAGTGCACTGATCCATTTCTTGCCATTATTTTGGTTTTGGTACCACCTTATAGCATATCCGGGTCTAAATGCTATTTTCCATGACGGAAAATTGAACATCTTCAACTCTAATTGTTATTGAGGGGTTCCACAAGGATATCACATGAGAGTTTATGATGCCCATTTTAACGTAGATAGCCACCTATGTCAAGATTCTATTTCCATGTTATTTAATTGAGAAATGTTGATGCATCTGGCATGACACATAAAACTACTTATATGACTCTGTTGGTGAATTTGACATTGCTGATAAGATGGTTGATATATGGACCACATGTATGAATCACGCGGTGATGGATTAGTTGATGCATAACTTATCAGAATTGTTTTGGATCGTATATAGTCCAATGTGGTAAAGCCTAAAATCTTTATCAAATTGAGAAAATCAAGATGAGAAACAGAGTTCTCTTTAATATGAAGAAATGTTTTTTATTCTATGCATGAAGCGCCACTGTTCCTGTGTATTATGACTGCTGCACTCCCTTTTATGCCCCTCTTACCTTATTGTTCCACCGACTAACATGTGACTCCTCTAATCTAAAACACTCTGTTTGGTACACGATATAAACATGTGACTCCTCTACTCAGAAATAATCTGTTGATATGCGATAAATATAAGTGTAATTCTTACTGCTCTGATAACTCTGTTGGTCATGGATTGCTCTGTTATGAATTCTACTCCTATTTTAAAAATAGTTGGGCTTACGGAAATAAGCTAGCAGATAAAGATACTGATACTAACAAGTGGATATGATTTATTTACATGAATTATTTCGTGAAATTGTGATATGAACAGCAAACTTGGCACATGGGCATTGGGCATAATAAACATGATGTTTAAAATCATGTGGCTATATTATTTTGTGGATATATATATATGCGTGGATGAGAACTAAATTATAGGTTGGAAGGAACTGTATGATAGCCGAGAGCTACTCTTCCATTGAGGGAAGGTTGAGACATCTCATGGGGAAGGTATAATGCACATTGTTCTATTACATTTGGTATCTACTTGGTATGCACTCTTATGACACAAGTAAAATGCAAATGACAGGTGGCAAGACGATCTGACTGGATTATTCCATGACAAGTCCAACTAGCTCTGTAGTGTGGTCCGTGTTGTGAAGGAGGGGTGGAGGTGTTTCCCACCGTGTATCCTCCGAAACCTGGAATCGTGGGGAGGACAGCTGAACGCTCCCCCTAGACGTGTGATGAAGATTGCCAGTTGCCTGCTGGGGGAAGTTAGGTCGATGCATTCGAAACTCCCACCATGATGGTTTTATCAGTGGTTAGTATGGCCGTTGCCACTGATAAAGCAGCAGAGGACAGATAGGGTGGGAACGAAAGTAGGCCAGGGTGGATAGGAGGATATAGATCAGTTGGAGAATCTTGATGGGAAGAAATGTCATTGTCATACTTATCCGATTTCATTGCTATAACTCTCTCCAGTTGCTATGCTTTCAACTCCTTGCATCTTTTCATTCTAACTTCGGGACGAAGTTTTCTGAAGGAGGGGTGTATGTAATGCCCCACTTAAATCTTATCCTACAAATTTTGTTAATGTTTACATTATCTAAAAATATTGAGAAATATAGGTCTAATATAAAATTCATGATTTCCATTATTCAAATTCCCCACTTACCTTCTCAAATTGAATATTAGGTAGAATATGGTCTCCTTCCATTATTTCATAATATATGTATTCATTTCACATTTACCCAATGTACCCTCACATTCATTAAGGAAGACATGGTCCTCTCCATGTAATTACATCTCACATTCCCCAATGTACCTTCACATTTACTTGGGAGAAGACATAGTCCTCTCCATCTTATCATCAATATATATATATATTGCTTTCACATTCCCAAATGTACCTTTCAGATTTACTTGGGAGAAGACATGATCCTTCCCATTAAATTCTCAATTTTATATTCATCTCACATTTCCAAATGTACTCCTAGCTTACTTGGGAGAAGAGAAGTCAACTATAGGGATGGGTGAGAAGTGAATGACATTAATGAGAGGTGTTTGAGATGGAGAAGGGAAGGAGGGTATAAAAAGGGAAGGGGGAAGGGAGAAAAGGGGGAGTTTTGGGAGGTTTTGCTTATGATTGTGGGGGTTGGTTGTGATTGTTTTGAACTTGTTATGATTTTGGGGAGACCTTGGAAACCTATGGAGGTTTCCTGGGTTTGAGAGGAGGAAAGTATTGTATCTAGTTTTGCACGTTCTTCTTGAGGACACACTATATCTGGTTGGACTTGGGCACGGAGGGCTAGGGAACCTGTGGAGGTTTCCTGGGCTAGGAATTTGTTTCCTAGTTGGCTGGGAGGTAAATCCGGTTGGGTCAGTGAGAAGGAGCGTTCAGCTGGAGCTATAAGACAAAGGTATCATCATCAACCGCCGGAACAGGTATTTTTCCATGGACTACTCTTGTTAGGTTGATATCAATGGAATGCTCACCTTAATCTACGTTGCTTATGATAAAATGATAAGATGTTAAATGTTTAAAGCTTTGTGAGAAGGTCAGCAAGCTCCTTTTATTACTTGCAAATAAAAAAAAAATAGATCTGTTAGTGTTTAAATAGATTGAGGCTCTAATAATAGGAATCAGGTTCTTACAGTACGAATAAGGGTAGTCACTCTTCCTAGGTGGCTAACACGTGCTCATTTCAGGTTTTTTGACACATGTTGGAGAAAAAATGAGCAATCATGGGCTAGAAGACAGCCAAGCTTGAGGTGAGGATTCGTAGGGGGGTTTTCTATGGCATTAAATAGCCCTTCCTCAAGATCTTCACCCCCAACTCCGAGCTCCAAAGGCCACCAAAACTGGATCTAGAAGGCAGCCAAGCAGATTTTGGAAGGGGCTGTCTACTCACAGTTTGGACAACCAAGTCCCATAGATTTAGGAGGCCAGATAGGGCCCTCGTGGTGTATAAATGTTAAGGCCTCAGCCTTCGTAAGGGACTTTTGAAACCATTGCATATTTAGCACTACAGTGCTATTAGCTTTAGCTTGTTATCTTGTAGCCATTTTGGCATAACTCTTGACTTACGACTATTTTTTGATAATGAGAAGCAGTCTGATTTTATATCAACTCTGAGTTTTCTATAGGGGCCATAGCTCTCAGAGTTGGGCCCAACCTGAGAGCCTAGGGCTTCCTTTTTGTACTGTTACCTTCCTTTATGCATCGTTGTTTTTCTTTTATGCATTGAAACGTATTTCTGTTAGGCAGATTTAGTTGTGTTGATTAGATAGATCACTGTTTATGAATAGAATTGCTTCAAATGTTGAAAATAGATTGGTAGGATAATAACAGGGAAAAAAATCTCCAAGAAAAGGGTCAACAACACTCTCGGTTTCACCTCATCCTTATTGGATCAGGGGCTGGAATTGAAGAAACCGTGCTATCCCAACAAAAACACTAGTTTGCTTGACCATGCAATCCTTAGTGTATTGTTTTCATTTGCAGAAGTTAGTTATGGGTTCAGATCTCTGAAATGTTTCTTTGCATGATTGATGTACATGGTTTTCTTTCCAAATAAGTTGTTGTTCATTCGTTTTATTGACAGTTAGATTAGATTGGCTAGGACTCTGATTATTTGTAAGACTTTGTTGATTCGGTTGAATGCACACTGTGCAGGGAATCTCTACCACTCTCTCATCCACTTAAGCTTCATCAGAGCCAACTGTTCCATCTCCTAGCTAGGTTCCTCATCTCACACCTGTCCTTTTGCCCACGCAACCCTACCTTCTTGCGCAATCATTGTTTCAGCCTTCTTTAAGCCACGCCAGCCTTCTACACCTTCTCACCTCTCCATCCACCAGTCCTTGGGTCATTCCAGGCCCCTATCCTACCTCCCTATCCATTCATGCATCTTCCCTCACTCACCCATCCTCTAGAATCCAATTTTTAAACATCCTGTAGAAATTTCTGAACATCCTGTAGAAATTCCTGAACATCCTGTAGAACCCCTGCAAACTTCCTGTAGAAGCTCACAAATGAGGTTTCTTGATAGCCAAACTTTGTGAAACTATCTGGAAGGGTGTTAGGGACTCCTTAGACCTTCTCTGAACCTTCCCAACCTTTTCCAAGCATTTCTCCTCCTTGATCCACCCCTGCACAGTAAAGAACAGTGAAAGCATATGCATGATGAAACTGACAACTTAATAAAAAATACAAAAAGATGTTTTCTTAGGACAGAGGTAGTCTAGGCACATGTATTTTACCTTCATAGAAGTAATGGCATCTATTTCAGTAGTTTTCATTCTCATCTTTGCATCAGTAGGACTAGCTGATAGAATTAGGGTTTGCTAGGGTTTGCACTTTCCTTCAGTTTTTCAATCTCTTTTCGCAAATAAATTAGCTTTCTTCGAGTTAGCTTTCATCCATCAATTAAAAAGATTCTTCTAAGAGCTCATAGAAGTTGGCTTAAGCTCCTAGCGGACTTGTGCCAGCTGACCAAGTGATAGCTACGACAAGAGCTAGTACTTGTGCACACAGCACCATCGCTTCCAAGTTTGTTACCAACTACTGGGTTGATAAAAGTAAAGAAGGGAGTCCCAGGAGTTACAACATTATTGCTGAAATACTGGAGCCCACCATCTTTTTGGCGCCGTTTCCGAGGAAGCGTCAGAGTATTGGTGATTGTTACTTTTCTTCTATTTTCTCCTACAACCTTCTGCTAAGTAGTTTATTTCATTTCCATTCTGCAATTTCATTTCCGCAAAAGTAGAGGAGACATTTCCTGCTTTCATAGATTATCCTTTCAATTATGCAAGAATAGCTTAGCATTTCAATTCCGCGATTTCAATTCTGCAAGCGTAGCTTAGCATTTCAATTCCGCAATTTCAATTCTGCAAGTGTAGCTTAGCATTTCATTCCTGCAATTTCAATTGAGCAAAATAGATTAGTCCTTTCCTGATTTCATTTCAATTCCACATTTTCATTTCAGCAAGATAGTTGCAGTTCAATCTATTTTAGTTTTGCAGGTACTAGAAGAAAAAAACAAAAGCAATCAAAAGTCTTTCCATTTCATGCCTCGTAGGAACAGAGGTAAAACCGACAAATTCTTACCCAACACCCCCACCACATCACTGAGTCAACCTTCTCTCTTCTCTGGTGACAGTGAGCTAGGAGAACCTATAGGTGAACCTCCTGAGATATACGAAGATCCTATAACAGAAGAAAAGTTAGAGAACACACCATCTAAAGCCATGGCTGAAAACCGAAATGGTAGAAGAGAAGATGAGAGAATAGAAGGTGCCTTTCCCATCCGAGAGACCAATGGAGACATGAAAATGAAAAACATAAGCCCCTCCGCTTTACCTCACTTCCATGGACTAACTACTGAAGACCCCGATACCTTCCTGTTTGAGTTTGTTGTCCTTTGTCGAACTTATGACTATGCTGAGGATGAACAAAAGTTGAGACTATTTCCTTCTACCCTCAAGGACGCAGCATTACGCTGGTTCATGGGGTTACCTAGATACAGTATCACCACTTGGGCTCAGATGCAGCAAACTTTCAATGCCAAATACCGGAACTACTGTAGATCCAAGGAAACTAAGGGAGAAATCTTTCGGATGACCATGGGAAGCGATGACTCTTTAGAAGACTATGAGGAAAGGTTCCAACTCAGTTATAAATAGGCTAGATGCACACTTGACCCGAAATCTCTGAAGTTGGTTCTGCTCCGAGGAGTCCCTAAAGACCTTCTAGACACCCTTAACATACTGGCTGGAGGAGAAATCTACCAACTACCTTATGAGGACATAAAGACCGTGTTTAGAAACCATTCTAGGGTGGCCCGGAAGAGAGGTAGGGGGAATCATCTTTCAGCTAGTACCACTTTCTCCAAGCATGAGTTTGCTAACCAGATGGAAGACCTTAAGAGTAAGATGAGACAGACTATTGCCATGCAACTTGATACCTTCCGAATTCTGCAAAAGAAAGAAGAAGCTGAGAGGGCTTTGGCCATTTTTTGTCCTAGATGCACGAGGAGGCATCCCAAGAATGAGTGCCCATTGCACTCAGTAGAGGTATGTTTCGTTTGTGAGGAAGACCAACCCACTAACCAATGCTCTACCTTACCTGGATTTAAAGCCATGTACCTAGGGACTGAGGTGGCTACTGAACCTCTCTACTTCCTCAACCAAAGGAGGCCACATGGACCCAGACCTTACCAGCAGAGGATGCAAGGGACATCCCAAGCTTATTATAACCCCAACCAATCCGCTCATATACCTTCTTGGGGACCCCCTGCTCATCCTTCTTGGTCCGCACCTCCTCCGTGGTCTTATCCATCTCCATACCATACTCAACCTCCTTCTCATTCGTTTCACTCTCATGCCCAGCCACAACCTCAGTGGAATGCACCTCAACTGGGGTGGAGGCCCCAGTACAACACTCCTCCCACCATTCTGCCTCTACTGCCGGCTCAACCACAACCATTACCTCCTGCTCCTCCATGACAACCCTAGATGCCTGCTCAACCGAACCCGAACCCCAACAACAGACAGGCCCAACAGGTATATACTGGGGAGGCAACATGCCCTACCTATGTTGTGGAGATCCAGGAGATCAACCTGTGATCTGGGAAGGTCCTTCCAGAGCGCCAACCTCCTCCCTTAGAGGAGGAGGAAGAGAAACAGGAAAGTGAACCCCAAGCCATTCCACCCTTTCCTGAGCGACTCACAGTAACCACACAACCCAACCCAGAAGAGAATGAGCTTCTGGGAGAACTCAAGCAGTTGTGTGTGAAAATACCACTTCTCCAGGAGAAGTGTTTCAGGCACCCAGGCAGGTGAAAGAGAGATGCCTCAACCATCAATGTCATAGGATAACTGTCCGATCTCATGTTGGGGCAAGTAATCTGTCCAAAGTATTTAGTTGATGTCCACATCAATGGCACCATCATACCCCACACCTTGATTGATCTAGGGGCCGCTATTAATGTGATGACCAGGGACACCATGCTTAAGCTCAACCTTCAGAGTTCCTTAAGGAAGACCTCAACAGTGCTGCAATTAGCAGACCGCTCCACCGTGACTCCCGAAGGGATTGTGGAAGATGTCTTGGTCTCTGTTGACTCCTGGGAGTACCTTGTGGACTTTTTGGTCCTTCAGCCAAAGGAAAAACTCATTGGATATCCCCTCATTTTGGGAAGGCCTTGGCTGGCTACTGCGGATGCTTACATCAGATGTCAAGCAGGAAGCATGACCATAAAAAATGGGCCTATGTCCAAACAGCTGGTCATATACCCTCCTGCCCAATCTCTGCTAGAACATGACTTACCCCTCTGGTTGGAAGAAGGAGAAGAGGATGAGGTCTACTCTACACCATTATGCACAGTAGAGGCCACCAGGGGAGGTCCTCAAACCGAGGATGATTTGATTGAGAACTTAATCCAAAATTCTCCCCCTGGTGCACTATCCTTGGAAGAGTTGGTGGAAGATACCCAAGCCAATGCTTTAGTGGACCTATGTGCAACTGATCCGACCACTCCCAGAGTTAAGAATGTGGAGTTTGGCCCTGAAAGGACTTTAAAGATCAGATCCTCTCTCTCTCCCTCTCAGGAAAAGGAGCTATGTAGCCTCTTGACCTGCCATTTGGAGGCTTTTGCTTGGAGCTACAAGGAAATGAAAGGAATCCATCTCTCGGTTTGTACCAATCATATCTACATTAAGGAGGACTGTAAACCAGTCAGGCATCCTCAGAGGAGAATAAATCCAGCCCTTAAGGACATTGTTAAAGAAGAAATGCAAAAGTTGTTGGATGCAGGATTCATCTACCCCATCTCGGACAGTGAATGGGTTTCCTCTCTGGTGTTGGTACCCAAGAAAAATGGGAAATGGAGAATCTGTGTGGACTACAGAGAACTAAACAAAGCCACCAAGAAAGAACACTTCCCTTTACCTTTCATAGATCAAGTGTTGGATGGACTGGTAGGGAAGAAGTTTTTCTCTTTCCTATATGGGTTCAGCAGGTATAATCAGATCCAAATCAGCCCAGAGGACCAAGATAAGACCACCTTCACTTGTCCATGGGGTACCTTTGCCTACTAAGTCCTTCCCTTTGGGCTATGCAATGCCCCTGCCACTTTCCAGAGAGCTGTATTGAGCATCTTTTTCGAGTTGGTTCATGATTCGGTGGAAATCTATATGGATGACTTTACTCCTTACTGGTCTAGCTTCCAAGAAGCCTTGTCCAACCTGGGAAAAGTTTTGAGCAAGTGCATTGAGATGAACCTGTCCCTCAGCCCTGAAAAATGTGAATTCCTAATGACTGAAGGGACCGTGTTAGGTCATACCATTTCTCGCCAAGGATTACAGGTGGATCCCAATAAAATTGCTATCATAAAAAAGGTTCCACCTCCTCATAAGGTAAGAGATGTTCGGAGTTTCCTAGGCTTAGTAGGATATTATAGAAGATTCATTAAAGACTTCAGTAAACTAGCCTCACCATTGTTTAGCCTCTTAGCAAAAGATGTTGAGTTTAAATGGACTGACGACTGTTAGAGGGCTCTGAATGAATTAAAGGATAAGTTGGTGTCCGCCCCAATTTTGAGAGGCCCAAACTGGGCCCTACCTTTCCACATCCACATTGATGCCTTGGACAAAGCCATAGGGGTGGCCTTAGGACAAGTTGAAGAAAAACTTCCATATGCCATATACTTTGTCAGCAAAACTTATCCAAGGCAGAAATGAATTATACTGTAACTAAGAAAGAGTTCCTGGCCGTGGTCCATTCCCTGAACAAGTTCCGACACTACATCACTGGCTATCACACATTTGTACATACTAACCATGTTGCAATTAGATATTTAATGAATAAGCCTGATGTGAATGCTCGCATTATTAGATGGTTACTTTTGTTGCAGCAGTTTGATTTGACCATCGTTGACAAACCAGGTAAAGAAAATGTTGTTGCTGACTTCTTGTCTAGTTTGGATTTGCCTGCAGGTGAAGAAGGAACAGTGGATGACCAGATGCTAGATGAACATCTGTTTGCTATCTCAGTACTCTCTCCATGGTTTGCTGATATAGCAAACTATCTGGTCTCAGCACAGTTCCCTCCACATCTATCCTCAAAGGAGAAGAGCAAAATCATGAGGAAGAGTGTCCCATTCACTTGGATCAGAGGCAACCTTTTCAAACTTGGCCTCGATCAGATCTTAAGGCGTTGTGTAAGAGAGGAGGAAGTCTTTGACATCCTCCTAACCTGTCACGATGGGCCTTGTGGAGGACATTTTGCAGCCAAGAGGACTGCCTTCAAAATTCTACAGGCAGGTTACTATTGGCCCACTCTTCATCAAGATGTCAGAAGATATATTAGCCAATGTGACCGATGCCAAAGGATGGGGAAACCGACTCCAAGGGACGAAATGCCTCTCCAACCTCAAGTGACTCTTGAGCCATTTGAGAAGTGGGGTATGGATTTTGTGGGTCCTATCAACCCTCCTTCAAGGAAAAGGTCTTACATCGTTGTGTGCACAGACTATCTGACAAAGTGGGCAGAAACCAAGGCAATCAAAGCAACAACAAAAGAAAAGGTGGCTGAGTTTTTAAGAGAAAACATCTTCTACAAATTTGGCTACCCAAGAGAGTTAGTCACCAATCGAGGAAGCCAGTTCACCTCCAACTTAATTGAAGACTTGCTTGCTCATCACAAGATCAAGCATAGGACTTCCACCCCATATCATCCTCAAGCAAATGGGCAGGTGGAAGTCACCAATAGAGCATTAGAAGGGATTTTGACTAAGGTGGTAAGCAACAGCAGAAAGGATTGGGCAGATCGCCTGGTTGAGGCCACTTCGGCCTACAACACCACTTGGAAGACCACAACCAGTTTCACACCTTATGAGCTAGTCTATGGGAAGAGAGCTTTGCTGTCAATCGAGTTTGAGTACAACACATTGAGGATGGTAGCTCAGCTGGACCTAGATCTCAACCATGCTCAACAAGAAAGGTTATTGCAGTTGAATGGGTTAGATGAACACCAAATGTAGGCCCTCCTCCACTCAGAAGTGGTTCAAATTTAGAGGAAGCTATGGCATGACCGACACCTCAGTGAAAAACAATTCCAGCTGGGAGATTGGGCGTTGTTGTATGATTCCAGACATAAGGATTTCAAAGGGAAGCTGAGGACAAGATGGCTAGGACCATATGCAGTGGAGAAGTGTAATGACAATGGTTCTGTCCTTATCCAGACCATTGATGAAGAAGCCATCCCCATGCTCGTCAATGGGCATCGACTAAATATCTATAGGAAACCTCTTTCGAGGCAAGAGTTCATCAAAACTGTGGAAAAATCAGTGCTGGTCACAGAGAAGGGTTCTGCCTCTGTTTTGGGCACACCCTGAGAATCATTAAAAAAAAAAAAAGAAGAAGAAGAAGAAAGAAAGATCCTTGGGTGAAAACCTTTTTGAGGCGCCCAAGGCAGATGGTAGGGGTGAAAACCTCATTGAGGCGCCCCTGCTGTCTCTCTGAAAAAAAGAATTGGAATAAAAAGATCCTTGGGTGAAAACCTCTCTGAGGCGCCCAAGGCAAATAGTAGGGGTGAAAACCTCATTGAGGTGCCCCTGCTGTCTCTTAAAAAAAAGAGAGAAAAAAAAACAACAAAAAAACAACAAAAAAAAAGAAAAAGAAAAAAAAGAAGAAGGAAGAAACAGAAAAAACAAGTTTAATCTCTAGGAATTGTTGCAGGTTGCAGGAACACAATGCAAAAAGGAGGCCTCTCAACTCAAGGAAAAGGGTCCCTACCAAGCTACCAGGCAACCTCACATACACTCCCTCCATGAACACTCATTTTTTCCAAGGTTCGGACACAATCTGGTCATGGTTTAACCTTCTTTAAGAAGCTACAAGACTTTCTACAGGAAGTTCTATATTTCTATAGGAAACATCCTGTAGAGCCTTTGGGCAGGCCAAAATCGATTATGGAGAAGGATTTGAAGCTTGAAGTCTGTTGAGGAGGCATGCAAATACTCTTTTCTTCCATCCTCCACTTGTTTCACCTCCTTTCACCGCCATTGCTGCCATCTGGTCGAATATACCTGCACAGTCATACCAGAACCCTGTTTTCTCAGATAATTTTTTTTTTTTTCTAAGTGGGAAATAAAGCATGCAGAGGCTCGCACACTTTACCTGTCAAGGCGACCTCAGGACCCTTCACCTGTGAATGCGACTTCATTTATTTCAGCATGCACCCCAGGAGGAGAAACGACTACAGGATGTCCTACAGGAATCTTGTAGCAGCTAATCCGGCTAGAGCACATACCATGGAGACACTAGCAGCTCATGAAGCCGGTGCATGCAGCATTCACCACCAGAAAATCAGGTCTCAAGGTCTCGTAGCTAGCAGCAGCCAATGAAGAGGAGCTGCAATACTTGTGCACAAAGCAGCAGCAAGCAGATCCAACATTACTCGTCCCGAAACCTGAAAAACCACGTCCACGGCCGCACAGGTAAGTGACTAACCTTATTTCGTCAAATTACATAAGCTATACTCTAAATGTGCATGACTGTGAGAATGGACGGATTGAACAAGTTTGGTAGCCATTCAACTAGCCACCACATCCAGTCAGACGGCCTCGTAGGATCCGAATGGGCTTGGTTATGTCGAAAAGATGGGCAATTGACACGTGGGAAGTGTCCAGTCGGGGAGAAGCGGTAGTATGACAGGAATGGTGGTGGTGAATGCAGAGGGAAGGATTCGGCGGTTAGGGACACGCCAAGGAATGATGGCTGTGACGTCGGCCAGCAGATCGACCGGGATAGCTCACCCCCGCGCCATGAATTCCGCAACAATTCAAAATCAACCGGTCGAATAACTTATGATACACTGCAATCATTTACACTCACAACCGTTTTGCAGCTGAGTACGTGTCCTCCTCCTCTACAAGTTGTTAGCCCGAGTTCTCGGTCTGTTCCAACGTCCTGCTGCCACTCAGACTCGTCCAGATCGACCGTAATGTCCTCCAGAATCCGTAAACGATTTCTACAGGAAGCTGCGCTACAGGAAACCCATAATACGAAGAAGCTTGGACTGTTCACGTCGAGGGTGGCAATTCTCAGTGAGGTAGGCCTGAACATAACTTTCCCATGCAAATAATTCAAAAGGTGGTGAATTTGACGTGTTGAGGGGATAGGGAAAATGTGAATGCAAGTTTGTCTGTGAATTCAAAAGCCGTTTTCTTATCGCTACCTGAAATTTTCTTCGTGGACTGCATGCGAGATTTTCTCCACGATTCTTGAATTAAAATCCCTCCTGTAGAAAAATTGAGACACTGTCAAGGCTCACCGGTGAAAAATTGTGAATTTTATATGACGGTGTGTATAATGGAGACGTAGCTCTGTGCTCTGTGTAGAGAAATCCAGAAGTCCTCCTTCTGTACACGAGCAGGCAAGTTCATAACAGGGGAATTGATACAAAGTTACTGTTTTTTTAACGCTCTGAGAAGGAAACACACCTAGAATTCCCCGTCTGCTTAAACACAAACAAAAAAAGATTTTTTTACCATGCCGGGAGGGTTCATTAGAAAAGAACCTTCAGACTCCAAGAAATTATGGGAAACCCCTGAGGTGGTGGACTTGTTTTCCCATGCACACTGGATGTCATTCTGTGACAAGCTTCAAGGTCACGATGATGAAATTACAGAAGAATTCCTAAGGTCCTTGAAGCCGAAGTCAAAGACATTGGCCGTTGTCAACTTCAGAGGATTGACCCTCAGACTCACCCCACAACTCATTAGCAGAGTAACTGATCTACCGATGGGGTTACCCTAGGATAAGGAGGAGAGAAAATTGGGCCAGAAAGCTAAAAAAGGGTTCTTCTTGCCAGAGGAACAATTTTTAGAGGATAAGAATGGAGTTCGAAGAACTAGCCTACAACCGTTCTGGAGTGAATTCAGCCTCCAAATTATGAAGTATATTATGTGTGAGGGGCGATTTAGCATCGTGTATGGCTATCATTTCCGGTTGCTCACATAACTCAAGCACCAAATGGACCTACCCTCAGAACAAAAATTGAGCACTCCTTACTTCCTCCTGCAATCCATGATTGAGTGTGCCACCAAACTGAGAGAGGGGACACCAGACCAGCAAGCCCATCATGGGCTTATCAAGCTCCTCGTGGAAGATGCACTCCACACTTACACTGTCCCTCTCTCTTGGGAATTTTTTCGGAATATGTCTAAGGATGATGACATCCAAGTTTTGGCCGAGGAGCTCACTTCCTCCAGCACCGAGGAGAAGGAGCACACTCAGGCAGAGAAGAAAGCTAAGGGACAAGAAACCCCAGGCAAAACACCAAAGAAAGAACAAAAAGGAACACAAGAAAAAGGCTAAGTTGCCAAAATAGGGGGTGGTAAAATTACACCAACACCCAGGGAGAAAAGACTACAGAGCAGGGTAGAAAGGACTGAGAAAGTCCAAGCCAGTGAGGGCACCCCTAAGGCAACCTCAGCCAAGCTAAAGGAAAAAGCACCCTTAGCCAAGCAGGCTAAAACAGTGCCATCTGCTTCTACAGGAAACCAGAAGGCTATTTCTACAGGAAGTTTAAAAACAGCTTCTACAGGAAGCCAGAAACTAGCCACTACAGGACTTTTTACAGGAAGTCCGAAAAAAGGACAGTAGAAGGAGAAATCGGCTGAAATTCTAGCTAGGGAGGCAGCAGCTGTGCTGGCCACCCTAAGTACCTCTCCCAAGCCGAAGGAAAAACGAAAGAGGGAGACTCCTCTGTATTTTAAATCAAGAAGGAGTGTGAGGATTAAGACTGGCGGACCCCAGCCTCCATCAAAAGAGCCAATCACAATTGTGGATACCCCTACCACACCAAAGGATAGGTCCCCATCCAAGGCATCCATTACTTATGAGCAGGGGAGCCCGAAAACATCCTCATGAAGGGAAAGGATGGAGAAATTGAACTCGAAAGCCTCTCTACAGGATGCCGAGGATGTTCTACAGGAAAATTTGGCTAGGCTGAAAGAAATTGAGCAGATGGAGGAAAGAGCAGCCAAGTCATCACAGGAGGAGGAGAAGACCGATGTCATCATGCAACCAAGCCCCTAGCCCAGCCTGGGCTCTTATTATAACTTTTTGGAGGCCGGTAAAATTATTCCTCAAAAATTCACAGTGCCACTGTTTCTAGCACTGGAGGAAGAAAGAGTACGAACCCACACTTGGATGAGGATCGCTAAATCCAAGGGGGTAGTAGATATAGGGCCTCTAGAGGAAAGGCTCAAGGAAACACAAAGGGAATTGGCAAGAGTATAGCATGTGGAAAGCTCCCAACAGGCCAAGTTAAGAGAAGAGAATGAGCTGCTTAGACAGCAGCTACAGCTATAGGGACAGAGGAAGGAAGAGGACACAGCAGCCAAGGACACCACAACAGAACCTCAAGGAAAAGAAGGAATGGAAGCTGATCTTGAGGAACTAAACTGGCAACTACAAGAAAGGGAATTGCAGGCAGGAATAGAAATACAATCTCTAAAACAGCAGATGCAAGAAAAGGAGGCACAACTGGCCTGCATGGCCAGTTGGGCAATGGAAGCTCTGCAATGTAGGCAGCCGACCAAATCCTATGGCCTATACCTAAGGGATCAGTGGCTGCAATTCCAAATCAACACATTGGAACAGAGGGGTATCTCCCAAATCCAAAACCCCTGGCAGTTCATGGATTTATGTAACAGCAGTTCATCGAAAGATAAGGCTAAGCTTTCACAGTTTTACCTTCATAATTTGGCCCTTCCAAACATAACCTCGTGGGACCCCAACACAACAGTAGGGGACATGCAGCTGATGGAAATGACCTCATGGTTAAACCACGAAGAAAAGAGAGCGGCAGAGGTCAGAAATGTCATGGACCGAGAACTACATGAACCACTGCTGATTGAAGCAGAGCCAAGGGACCCCACATCATTGATATCCGCTCAACAGCACCTAACAACCAACTCTCAGGCTTTATTAGAGTACATGGATCGGCAGGCTCAGGCCATAACACACTTTGAGGATATGGAGCGATTATTAGGGGACAATTGTGTTCATGCTTGCACCCGTAGGTGGAACACATTGTCCCACAACCTCAAAATCAGGGAATATCACACTCCAACTAGAATGAGGGAGGCCTTGGCACAAGTGCCTCTCTACAAGAAGCCTATGCAGAACCTCCAGGCCTGCTGGATAGGCCTCAAGCTAAGTCCACCTTTGCTTTTGGGATTGTTAGAAGGAGGCACAGAAGAAGAAGAGCATAAGCAGTGGGAAGAGGTGGAAAGGAAGGCCAGATTCCATGACAATGAGGAGGATACTACTTCAGAAGCCTGGGATGTGAGGGTGGCGATTAAAGCAATGAAAGACAAGGAGCTGGACTAGTTGCTTAGAGGATGAGCAACCCTTTTAGCAGGGGGTGATGATGAGCCCCAAATTTGGTAACTTGTTGGGCTCATTTGGCCTAATTATCCTTATTCAGTTCTTGTTCAATCCTTCATTTTTCATAGCTTATGCATTATTTTTCAGTATGTTTATGCCATTTGTACGAATAAGGGTAGTCACTCTTCCTAGGTGGCTAACACGTGCTCATTTCAGGTTTTTTGACACATGTTGGAGCAAAACCGAGCAATCATGGGCTAGAAGACAGCCAAGCTTGAGGTGGGGATTCATAGGGGGGTTGTCTATGGCATTAAATAGCCCTTCCTCGGGATCTTAACCCCCAACTCCGAGCTCCAAAGGCCACCAAAACCGGATCTAGAAGGCAACTAAGCAGATTTTGGAAGGGGCTGTCTACTCACAGTTTGGACAGCCAAGTCCCATAGATTTAGGAGGCCAGCTAGGGCCCTTGTGGTGTATAAATGTTAAGGCCCCAGCCTTCGTAAGGGACTTTTGAAACCATTGCATATTTTGCACTACAGTTGTTATATACCTAGGGGGGATAATATGGGGTACCAAGGGAGGTACCCAAAGTAACAATGTAATAATGGGATGGGCCATAGTAATAAATAAGGTGGTTAACCCATATCATGTAAGGGACCAAAAGTAGTTAGTAATAATGTAATGGGCCCATGGTATTAGTCGATGGTATGAGGGAACCATGGTAATGATCCATGGTATTGTATGTATGAGGCATATATAGAGGCTAGAGACTCCAAGTCAAGAAATATAGTCAAGGATTATTGTATGAACAGGCATATGGCTTGTGGAGTGTTCTCCTTCCTTAAGGAGTGAATGTATGGTGTTGCCCTACCTTAAGGGTTTGATAATAA
>APFE030747917.1:0-11424 GCA_000404065.3 Pinus taeda | reverse complement strand
TGAGAAAAAAAATACATAATAGGTGCAGATGGGTGCCATAGAAATTTCTCATAATAAATATGAGTTAATTATAATTAAAAAATAAGAAAGTATAAGACAATAAATTCATATTGCAAAATTATTCTCTATATGCTCATATGATTAATAAAAAATGTATTAAATCTGAAAACTAAACTACTTCCACATCCAACCATGTAATTTTCAAATCTTCATGGTAAAGGATTTGTTTGCCAATTCAATAGAACTGCATTACTCTAACTACTATGAATATGATTGTTGTAGTTGTTTCCATTCCGTGCCGCTACAATGTCAAAATTATTATTGTTGGACCCTTCCCCAAAAGCCAAGCTCTTAAATACCCAAGTAGTTCCTCTTAAATGTTCAAAAGTGTAAAGTGTTTGCGATGTCATTGTCAATGAGGGTAGAAGTTGATGAGATAGTGAACCCTGGAGCACATGACCAAGTTGTTCAGATCATCATAGGCATGCTAAAAGAAAAGAAGGCACTCTTACAAGCCATGACACAACCTTTCTCATTCATCTTTTGAAGTAAAGGTGGGCATTTTAGGTTCAAGCCACTAATGCACCCGATATATGTGCATTTCCTAGAGACTCTATGGGGAGCTATGGCAATGAGAATATTGTAACCATCTATCGGGCTCACATTGTAGAAGTTCTAGTTGAAATCGGCCATCATGGATAGTGACGCACCTCCAGCACAGTTGCATTGGACTTGGCCTCTGTAATCACCCGTGGCACAAAGGCTCTTTCCATTGTTGTTGAAGGAGAAACCATGGCAACCCCATATTCGTTCTAACCATCCTAAGGGGGATGATGGATATGGTATATAAGGGAATTGGAAAGCATAGCGCAGAAAGTGCCTCCTTCCATGTAATGACAATTGACAATCGTTTTCTTGAACTGACAGCGGAAAAAATGGCAATTGTTTGCTCCCAACCAACATTGGAAAAAAAATGTGGACGAAAGTCAATTTGAAGACTTTAAAAAAGGGACACCTTCGGTGTAATTATAAGAGGTTAGAAAGTGTTTTGGTATGGTTAGAGAGCAATAACAATGGGATGCTAAATGGATTTTCGAAATGGTGTAGTTTTTTAATGGTTATGGATTATGATATGATGTTGATAATATTTTTGGTAATGTTGTATTTAGTGGAAAGTTGGTGATATTAAAAGTGAAAAATATATTTCACGTAGAAAGTAATATTTCAAACAAACCGTTGTAAATAATGATTAAAAAAATAATAAACTGTGATACAATTTTTCCAAAATAAAAATTCTATATTTTAAATCATGTTGGATTTATTGTTTAAAATACGGTTGTGAATCCAAAGAATCATAAAAATAATTACAAAAAAGAAATTTTTCATAGAATCATAAGAAGGATACAAAGAAAAATAAATCCCATATTTATAAATTCTACATGGATGGTAGCTTTGAAATATTTATTTTTTTAAATATTATTGTGAATCCAAAGAATCATAAAGGAAAAATACAAAGAAGAAAAATTTCATAGAATCATAAGAAGGATACAAGGAAAAAAAATCCTATATCTATATATTCTAGGTGGATGGCAGCTTTGAAATAGGTGAGAAAATTGATTCCACATTAATGTTGAAGGAGGTGAACCCAAGTAGCCTTCAGCACTAAGAGAAAGAGATGAACAAAATTTTCGATATAAAAAATGTCGGTCAATAAAGCAAATATTAATGCTATGTTTGAATGAGATCCATATGAAAACTCTCATTGCATTAAAGCTAGTTAACCAACTTCTAGATGATCCCAACAATAATATTTTAACTTGAAGAGATGATTAGAGGTACCTATGCAATGAATTTGAAGCTGGTGTAAAAAATAAAATGTAGGAAAATGAGTTAGTTTTCCAAATATATTTTTATTTATAAAATATGTTTCTAACTCTGTGAATTTTGAATTTTCCTAACAAGTATGTTAATATTCATGAAAATCTATAATGCATATATTTTTGTTAGTACAACCTTTTGAGTATTTAAATGATGGAATCTTGCTACAAAAACTTGTGGAGTTGTAGAGAACAAAGTTTTCTTTGCATACAATTAATTTTCCAAAATTGTCATAACATTGCTATACATTGAGTGAATATAACAGACTCTTGAAAGTTGACTTTCAAGAGAGTGTAGGAGCATAATGGCATTTACAACACACAAGGGATTTTCTTCACTTTCTTCTCAAGCAGTCTGGTCGGCTAGTGCAAGGTCATTCATCTTTGGATTAGGAGGGTGTGTGTTGAGTGGGGATGGAGAAAAGGCTTTGAAGCTACTTTTTCAAATGCATGAATAAGGTGGAATACCCAAGTCCTTTTTTATCGTGAGCATTCATCCTAACTATGGAAGCTTAGTAAGTCTACAACAAGACAAGGGGATCCATAATTATACTATCAATGGTTGTCTTGAATAATATGTTTCTATGTGAAGTGACCTTGTAGAAACATGTGAAGTGTAGAAGGATGCGTTCAATACATTTGACAAAATTTCTAAGAGAAAAATTGTTGCATGGAATTCAAAATTTGAAAGGTATTGATAGAAAGGCATGCATGAGGATGTCGGAATACTATTTCGAGTAATGTAGTGAGTAGGTGTTGAGCCTAATGTGATCTTCTGGACTTCAATGATTGTGAATTATGCACATAATTCACATGGAGAGGGGGCTTTACATCTCTTGAAAGAAATGAGTGCTTTCACCATGAAACTAAACTTAGTTACCATAGCTAGTGTTATCCCAATATGTGTTGACTTTGTAGCTCGAAGTCATGGTAAGGAAATTCATGGTTATATGATTAGAAGTCAAATCAAGTGAGATTTTTATGTGACAAGTGCATTGGTAGATATGTATGCTAAATGTGGGTGCACCAAGAAGGCTAAAACAAGTGTTTAAAAAAATGAATGAGATAAATTTAGCATCATGGAAAGCAATATTTGGTGGTTATGTGATGCATGGTCATGGCAAAGATGCCCCTACATTGTTCTGACAAATGCAATTGGTTGGCTGGAATCATATCCAAATATCGTTCACTATTATCCATTCTGCGGTTAACCAAGCAAGCCTAGTTGATAAAGCCATGATGGATATGCAACCTAGAGAGATGTCGCTACTTGCGCACATGATTGATATGATTTCACAAGGAGAACTCCCTCCCTTTCATAGTTCTATGTTGGATGAAAGATACGAAGAGTCATACGAGGAAATATTTCATATCCTCATTAAAAATATAAATGGTAAATCCTCCCTATTTTGGGTCGAGGCTTTGGACTCAATAGGAAATTTGAAGCAGCACGTCATGTACAGGTTCGGAATCCCTGTAAAAACGCAATGTCTTCCTTTTGAAAGAAGTATTCTTTAGGATCTTTCTATGATGAAGGACTATCAAATCTCAAGGAAATCTACCATAATATTGAACCTCAGGCTTCGTGGTGGAGCTTTGGGGCTAAGGATCTCCAGTGGATCGACTTCCTATAAGGATGTGACACAGAGAAACATTTCCATACCTGCAAATCATCCTTAAATCAACCCAGGTCCCTACATTGTGGAAAAATGAAGCATGTGTCTATCGTGGAGGTTAATCTTCCAGAGTTAAACTCCCTTTTTTCTTATCTTCAATCCAAAACTATGATATGCAAATCTGGTGGTCTTTTTTGTAGATCTAACATTTTACACGAGTGGGTCTTTTCATCGTGAACCCCCAACTGTGAGATTTATTTATGTTCCAAAATTTTTTTCATTATCCAATTTGATACTCAAGCAAATATGGAAAAAGTATTGAATGATGGGCCCTGGTTCTGGGGTAGAGGTGGGTTCCTCATTACCCCATGGTTCCCATGTTTTGATGCCACAAAAATGGTGGTCTCAACTATGTCAACATGAATGAGGCTACCAAATCTCCCCCTTTCTTTATGGCATCACATTATTCTAGAGGAAATTGGAAACACTAGGAAAATTAAAAATGATGGACCTCAAAAAAATAGAGAAAGGCCTTTTTTCCTTTGCCAAAATCTACATAGAGATAGACCTTAGCAAAGGTCTACTTGAGCACATACTACTAAAACAAAAACTTTCAGTGGACCCAAGTATTAGAATATGAGAACATGACTTTCACATGTTGAATATGCTTCCAAACAGGACAATTGCAGAACACATGCCCTTAGGAAAATAAGATCCCAAAAAGGAAAAAGAGGTGGGATCATAAATCAAAAAGATGGTAGGCTTATGATCCTCACCTTTTAGAAGAAGAAGAAGAAATCATAGAGAACCATCCAAACCAAGCATAAGTTGAAGCATGGGTCTAACATTGTAGCATATCCCATATGCAGGATGACATTGAACAACAAGAGATCCAGACATTAAAACAACAAAAAAATGAGGCAAATATAAAACATGGGAGTTCATGTTTCTAAGAGCTCTAACTCTAGAAAAATATTTTCCAAATTTTCATATGTTTTTTCCTCTTATCTCATAAGCCACACTTATCTTACAAAATGCTTACAGCATATGCAAAATACAATTTTGTTCCTTTTTTAAAGATGAATAAAATTATAAGCTTTTCCCTTTGAAAAATAATAAATTTCCTAACCTTATATATAAATAGATAATTTGAAATACAAAAGCCTTCATTAATTAATGTAAAAAAATAGCGTTTTCAATTCTTGTTTTTTTGTTAATTGTAAATCTTAATTTTTTCTAATACTGTCATATATATTTTTTCCATATAATATTTTGAAAGCATTCAATGTATCCAATTTTAGAATGTCCATAATCTTAATTTTTTCTAATACTATCATATATATTTTTTCCATATAATATTTTGAAAGCATTCAATGTATCCAATTTTAGAATGTCTATAATCTTAATCTTTCTAATACAATGATATATATTTTTTCCATATAATATTTTGAAAGCATTCAATGTATCCAATTTTAGAATGTCCATATTTATTCATAAATAGCAATTTATTATAAAACATATTTATACTTATTAGTGAATTTACTTTTAAAATATATAAATGAAGAAAAGGCTTCGAAATTCTTTTCATTCGAAGAGATGACTAACCATGTATGGGAACGGCAAGTGTGAAAATATTACTGGATTGATGAGTTTAACTCCTTTTAAATGGAATATTTACTAATTGTATAAAATTTTAAATTGTTTATTAGAAATGAATTGAAATTGGAAAAAATCATAATCTTTGAATTTTAATAATAAATTTTCAAATTTAATTATCTTAATTTTCAATTCTTAAAAATTTTCAAAGATAAATTTATTTAAAATAAAAAATATAAAATTTCAAAATTTAAATTATTTAAAATGTCAAAAATTCTGCATAGCCTATATATAAGATTTCCATACATAATAAATATACGAACATTTAAAAACAACAAACTGCAAAGATATAGTTGTTTTTTTTTTTTCAAAGATTTTTTTAAAATTCAAAAATATAATTAATTATATATATATATACTATATAATATTATTAATATTATTATTATGGGTTACTCTAATTCCCCTTTCAAAATAAAATAAATGTTAATTTTGTATAAAATTTGTTGAAATAGTAATTTTGTTTAAATCTATATACGAGTTGTGATCCGTTACTCTCAGAAGGAGATGACTGCAAGACAATAAGCTTTTTTTTAGATATTCATGTATGATGGGCTGCCTAAGCATTAAGTCACCCGTCCTCACCAAATTGTTGTACATAGTCGGTGGAAATTGTGAAATCCAATACGTTACGCTACTTCCCAATGAGATTATTACAGCTCAAGAACCTTTTTAATAAGCCTTTTCAACCAGTCCATATGCTTCTTACCGACTTCTTTTTCACAGCTAAGAGTACAAATTTAGCTATACTATAACTTTGCTTTAATTACTTTGTCAAAAGCCTGTGAAACTGACAGTTTAAATGCAGGCGTAAGCAGACGACATACGTTGAAGATGTAAATCTATGGCATACATTTGAATTTTGAGGCATTGGAGGTTACAACTTTGATGAATCACGTGACAGTGGACTCTACTTGTCCACAAGAAAATTAGCTTATGGATTAATAAACGTTCGAGTCAACTTTGGTATGATACGCGGTCGCAATCGTCCTGATCCCGAGACTGGATCTTAGAGCGCTGATCAACGTCGGCCCATAGAATTTGTGGTGCACTAAATTGGGAGCGGGAATGATATAGTGGGTATGGCATTACTAAAATCAGCTGCATTTGAGTACGAATGGCCGGCGCTGCGTGCAGTTGTTCCAGGAGATGCTGTCAAAGAAGAATAGTCTATCATAAGAATAGTCACTGATCTCTGATCTCATCAACGCACGGATAATGTTAAAATACTAAAATAAAGCAGGGTAGAACTGAAATTAAAATGGAACTGGGTACTTCATTAATTACCAACTCCACATAGTTCCAGGTGCAGCCGATATGGCAGTTATTCTTCATGTAATTGATAAGTTTCTTGTCTTCTTCAGGTGACCAAAGACCTTTTCTTATCTTGGCTGATCTGGGCTTCGGAATCAACTCATGGCAGATATATAAACACGCATTCACAAGTAGAGCGATGGCGATCAACAGGGATGGATGGCGAAAGCATGGAGCCCATAAGCCTTCTATTTTCCAAAGTCGCTGATGGCGAAAGCATGAAGCTAATAAGCCTTCTATTTTTTAAAGTCGCACATGGCAACCGACCAATCATTGGATTTGATTCCGTATGATTGTGACGGTAGAATCTGTGAATATGAGAGCAGGAACCGGAAACACATGTAGATGTGAATGATAAATGACGATGTCAACGAAACAATAGTAACATTACTACGTGGCCCGAAATTTCACTCCATATGTTTGGCCATTGAACATCCCTTTAGTCAGTTGCCACTACGAAAGACATATTCAATCAGGGCTGAGCTGGCTTTTCCTGCCGCCACCATTTACTCCCTAGGCTCACAATCGCGTCTCGTCTGTGAAAGATAACTTTACTGAGATGGTGTGAAAACTGGGTTGGAATTTGACAGGCAAATTGCCGGTCACTGGGAGATTTGGTTTTCAAATATAATTTAAAAAATTATAAAACAGTTAATATTTTCGCTTGAAACTATGAAAACTGGTCGAAGAACTTTGAAAAACGGGTGAGTCCTTTTTCAAATTCCAACCCTGTCAGAACAGTAAGCCATTGACTAAACCAACCGGCTGTATACTAAAGACAAAATTAAACTTTCCAAGCAGGTACCAAATTCTACTCGTGTTTCCAAATTCATAAAAGGTTACTGATTAAAGTCCATATCGTTGTCATGTTTTGTTCCACGCATTTCACATGTGTAACCATTTCACCGCCAAGCATTGTTGTAAACGAAATTATCGCATCCGTACTACTTAGCCTGAAACACCACCGTATACACTTTGTCGTTGTGAAATATGAACACAGAAACAAAAGAAAACTTTACAGGAAAACTCCTGCTCATGTGTCCAATCATAAAAGTTAATAATTTGATCTGAACTTCGTAATATGTCCAATATGTCCATTCATGAAAGTTAATAATTTGTAGTCTATTGGTTCCTATATTTTTATGCTTTCCTGTGACATTCCACACAAAATATAGATTAGAGTAGCATGAAAACAAAAGAGAGCTTTAGAGACACCAAGTTTAACCCATCACATGCTCAAGATAACACAAGGAATAATGATGAGATGTGAGAAAGTGTTTTGGCAACATGGAGAGGAATAATAATAAGATGTTAAACGTATATTTTTAATGGTAATGAGATTATGAGTGAGGTTAAAAGTGTTTTTTTTTGTTAATATCTATACTTTTTGTAGTATAACTAAAATACAATAGTATACAAGTATACTTCATCAAATTCTCAAGATAACACAAGAATAATGATGAGATATGAGAAAGTGTTTTGGCAACATTGAGAGGAATAACGATGAGATGTTAAATGTGTATTTTTAATAGTAATGAGATTATAATGTGATGTTGAAAGTATTTTTGGTAATATCTAGATTGTTTTAGTATAACTAAAAATATATCTAAACTTTTTGTAGTATAACTAAAAATATATATGGACTTTTTATAGTACAATTAAAATTACATTCGAAATGATATAATTTTTTAATTTTTTAGGGTGACGATGACATGGAATTTATATAGAAAAGATGATATCTGGTAATTATGGATGAGTTGATGTGATGACATGGCAGTCGAGCTAGCTAGTTGATGTGGTAGCGAGAAGAGTATCCAGTTAGGTATCCAAGACTTGCATTTGATAACTTTTCCACTTTCCAAAATAACGAATGTGGTACGGCTTTGTCTCTATGTAAATAGCTTTTATTTTTTTAGAGTTAACTATTTTAGTTGTGGTAGCTAGAAAGCCATGGAATATAATAATATAATAAATGAGTATCCAAGCCTTTAGGCATTTGATAATTTTTCCACTTTCCCAAATAACCAATGTAATGCTGCTTTGTTTCTATGTAAATAGCTTTTATTTTTTAGAGTTAATTATTTTTGTTGTGGTGGCTAGAAATTTATGGAATATAATAATGGAATAAATGAATTTATTAATGAAAAAGAAAATTGGAAACTACTTTAAAAGAAACACTAGAGTAAACCAGATTATTGGCAAGATCTTGAAATTGACGGATAAGATTAGGACAATCTTCCCTTAAATCACTCATAAAAATCCCTAGGAGTTGATTAGTAAGATTTAATATGATGGTCGAACAAAATATATTAAATCACTTAGTTGTAGAAAAACAATGAGGAAAAAGGTGGGGATAAAGTACCACAAGAGAGAAAAGCACGCTTTAAAGGAAGAAAAACCTAGGTGAGTGGACTCGTAGACCTTGAAAAGCTGGATCTCGTTAAAAGAAAAATATGTCAGGGAAGAAAGGCATAAATATACCTTGTAAGGAATCACAGTGGTTGTTCATTCCGAAGGATAAGAATAATATTTGTTTGAGGTGAAATGGGGGGAATCAATTCATGGATGGGTGTAAAGTATTTATTTCTAAGATAATTTCCAGCAATATACAACATGACTAAGGAAATTCCAATGGTTTCTTTCGCGTCATGGTGATGGTTAGAATCTCACTACATTTAAAATAGATTTCGCAGACTAGAGTTCAATTATATTGAAGATGGACTTTGCTAGTAAGAATCTGATTATGTTTAAGATAGATTATAGCCCGAGTTCATAGGTAATTTTGATGTTTTTTTTAGTGTAATTAATGGTTCGAAATATTGGGAATAACGGTTGGTTGGATCGAAATATTTGTGTTGGTCATGTCTATATTTAGCCTAAAATTGTTGGACCATATAAGTTACCAACGATTATGGAGTTTGTGCAGCGTGCTTATTAACTGGTACAAAATCTCATAGATGTTATCAGTTAAGCAAGTGTGGATTTTTCTTTGGTAATGAAGGATTGACTTTGGAAAATGTGTAGTAGCAGAGACTTATTACGAACTAGAGACTGCAGCGAACAGTTGAACAACAGCAGCTACTTTACTTATTTGTCCACATCCGATGGCCCACATTTATTCCTGTTTTTTAAGCCACCGCCATTACCATCCTTTCACTCTTTAATTATTTTTGTGTTCCCGAAGGAGGAGGATCAGATCCACCGCTGCGCCATTACTTCTAAACAACTGTATTAATGAGTAGAATGGCTGAAAGAGAAAAGAACCAGCCTCGAGCCATCGTAGCATTTATCAGCCATGGGTTTCAACACCACCGACTCAAGAAATACAGCAAAAGATCATATTTCGTTCATTATGAGCAGCAAATTGTAGCAGAGACTCTGTCAGAGAGCTGAAGCGGCTGATGGATAAGTTAGACCCTTTCTCACACTATAAAACGCAGACATAGCAGTGTAGAAAATACAGAAAATAGATTGAGAGTTTTTTGTAACACATAGCAGTGTAGAAATACAAGAGAGTTTTTTTTTTGTATCGCACAACAGTGCTGAAATTGTAATTTTCTGAGATAGTGAAAATCCATCTGTTAAGAGGAAGATGCTTTTCAGTATAAACAGTTGGAGAATCCCTTTGTTAAGAGGAAGATGCTTTTCAGCATAGACAGTTGTGAAATCCCTCTGTCAAGAGGAAGATGCTTTTCAGCATAGACTGGTGAATCCCTCTGTTAAGATGAAGATGCTCTTCAACATAATCTCTTGTGAAAATCCCTCTAAGTAAGGAAGATGTTTTTGTAAAAGTTGGTTTATTGTTAATGAGTACAAGTTTTTTGTGTGTGTTGCTGAAACACTGTAAGTCGAAAATAGTCTTGACGTCAAAACAGAGTGTTGCTGAAACACCGTAAGTCAAAAATAGTCTTGATGTCAAAACACTGTTGCTGAAACACCACGATCAGCAACTGACGAAATTACATTGCTAAAATACCAGTTTCAGCAAAGCGATTTTTTCTTCTTCTGTTTTCGTTGTATTAAATAGAGCATTACTCTGTTCAAGTTTTTTTTTTGATCCTGTGCCAAAATAGAGTATCACTTTCTGCTCTGTTCTTTTGTTCTAGAATTATCAGAAATTCCCAAACAGAGTATTACTCTTTGTTCATATTTTCTTTTGTTTGTTTCGGAATTTATTAGAAAATTCCTAACAGTGGTATCAGAGCATCTTTCCACTGTAATTTTGTTTGGAATGACTAGAAATTCCTGACATGGTATCAGAGATTTCTAGGCTCTTTGAATAAGTCGAAGAAGTTGAAAGAAGGTTACTTGCTGTAGCAAATTATCCAGTAGAGTGAAAACACTATCAAGGTATTTTTCAGATTATTTTTTTGTGTAGTTGTTGAAGACAATTAAGTGATTTTTAATACACAGTCAAGTATTACAAGAATGGTCAGCACTAGCACCAGCGTGGGTATGTTTAATACCCAGCTCCCACAGTTCAATGGGAAAAACTATGACTACTAGGCAATAACCATGAGAGCCCTGTTTGCCTCACAAGATTTTTGGGAACTTGTTGAATATGGATTTGAAGAGCCAACAAATGAAGATGAGTTTAATGGATTAACTCAGGCAGAGAAAGAGCTGTTGAAGAGAAACAAAAAGAAGGATTCAAAAGCCCTTGTATTTTTATATCAAGCAGTGCATGAGAGTGTGTTTCCAAGGATAGCAGCAGCCAAGACATCCAGAGAAGCATGGCAAACTCTCAAGACAACCTATCAAGGCATGGAGAGAGTGAAGACAACAAAACTACAGTTGCTGAGGAAAGATTTTGAGAACTTGTGCATGAAGGAGTTAGACAATATTGACTCATTCTTCACACAAGCAATTGGTCTAGTCACACAGATAAGGTCTCATGGAGAAACTCTTGAAGAAAGGAGGATTGTGGAGAAACTATTGAGGGTCCTACCCTCAAAGTTTGATGT
>APFE030747916.1:25772-47514 GCA_000404065.3 Pinus taeda | reverse complement strand
CCTCATGATCTACATGTGTACTTGAAGAAGCCAAGTACACATCCCCACCTTCATCTGAGGTGGTTTTCGCCTCTATAGAAGGAGCATCATCAAATCCCTTTCCTTTGTTAGGAGCTTTAGATTTACAGTCCCATTTGTAGTGCCCTTCCTTTCCACATTTCTAGCACACCACCTTTATAGGTTTTCCTGGAGATTTAGATCTCCCTTTAGGTTTAGATCTCCCACTCGATGACTTATTTTTGTTTCTGTTCTGGGTCTGCCCTCATACAGACAAGGCATCATGATTTTGGCTATCCATATTTTTCTGTCTCATCTCCTCCGTCAGCAAGGATGAGACTATTTCATCAAAATGCAAGGTAGTTGCACTACTACCTATTGCAATAACCAGACTATCCCACAAATCTGGTAGAGAACACAACAAACTGATGCACTTATCTTCATCTGAAATTTTAATATCAACATATGCTAACTGACTTACCATAGTATTAAATGCATTCAGATGCTCTGACACCAAGTCTCCATCTTTCATCCTCAGGTTATACAGATGTTTCCACAGGAACAGTTTATTCACCAGAGACTTAGATTGGTACAAAGTCCCTAACTTGTCCCACAAAGCCTTCACCGTAGCTTCCCCTGATACATTCAACAATACTAAATCTAAGACACACAATCATATTGTGCTCTTTACCTTCCGATCCAACTTCTTCCATTCTTCATCAAACACTCCCGTTGGTTTAGTACCTAGATCTACCGTGATCCACTCGTCTTTATCCACCAATAGATCCTCCATCTTGAGTTTCTACAAATCAAAACTTTGACCATTAAATTTCTCAATCTCTATCTTTCCACCACTCGCCATCTTCTTTCACCACCAGAATCGATCTCATGGATCTCCCACTGAACAGGGTCTACCACAGGCCCAAGCGAAACCCCTCAGCAACAAAGGCGTCCCCTTGAAGCGAAAAACAACTCTGATACCAAATCTAGGTTTTAACCCCATACAGAAATTACCTGCATATGAATTCTAAAACATAGAAAATAAACAATGCGAGATCATAACACATAAAACACATATACACAGAGATTTTCCCTTAGATCCCAAAACTGGGACTACTAGCTTGATTTTTCGTTATGTTCCTTTCAATGTTACAATACATATTTATACATGCTGAAGCAACCAATACCATGGAATGAAAACCATCGCATCCAATACCATGGATCGAAAACCATCGCATCCAATACCATGGACCGAAAACCATCGCATCCAATACCATGAATCGAAAACCATCGCGTCCAATACCATGGATCGAAAACCATCGCGTCCAATAAACATGTGCGAAAATCATGCACAAAACCATAGGTGGGTCTGCCCCACCGAACATAGGGTCCAAAACCAAGATTTTCTGGGGCGCTGCCCCAGACCCCATAAATTGGGATTATTGGTGCCCTTCAAACCTCCTGTTAACTACGTGGAAAGAATATAACACAACCCAACATTTTAATGGTTATTTATTTATGAATGGATTGATATTAATATCATGATTGAGTCAATTTAAACACTTTGATTGTCCTTAATCTATTTTATTTGGTATGAAATTTTTGTGTAAGAATCATGAAGGAAATGGCCATTTCTTCTTGAACGCACTTATGTTTTCTTTCCGCCAAGTTTTTTTTGTATGTTACAGGATAATCAAGTGATCATTAAGGAGATTAAATTGTGCACAATTGGTCTTCACAAGACTAATTTCATGGGAAATCCTAAAAAAACATGTCCATAAACATAAACGAAATTTCTAGAAAATTAAAAGTTTTTGCAACTTCTTATAAAAAATTAATGGTTTGACATGTTGCATGACAGATTAACAAATTCGAAGTCTACAGGTGGCTGGTCAACGCTGGACAAACTCAGTTATTTTAGCAGAAATTCTAGAATTAATGAGAAAATTTGTTATTTTTGAGATTTTCATGCCATAATTCATTTTTTCCAGCAAGAGTCATTATCCATTCCTTACAATCCACATACACTTCATTACCTTTTCATCAATCTTAACCCACCAATAAAGCAACAAAGCTCATTTACATGCTTTTTGTTCCACTTTACATATTCATTGTCAGTTTCCTTTTTCCTACCCTTGCAAATAAAACCTTGCTTCTATACACCATTGAGTCCATAGTCCTTGAGTCTAAATATTTTTCTAAAAACACCTTGAAGCTTGCATGCCTTAAGGGCAAGCTATCATGCTGATAAACAAGGGAATACATCAATTTCCCTTGTTTGTCGGATCTTCTGAGTATTCGACAACAACAAATTCAATCATACTTAGAAAGATGTGTTCGGGGCATCTTGACTCTCATCCACATCAAAGATGGAAGCTCTCGTGTTGACTAGTGGCATCCATCAATGGCTACTAAGTTAACAATTTCTTTTTATGTTTGACACCGAAACATTTAATCACATAACAAGATTTGTGCCATCGAGCGTTGAAGACTTGAAGACCCATATTTTGTAGCAGATGAAGCAGATTTCCTTTTATTGTTTTTTAGTTTCTAAATGACTTGAGGACAAGTCAATAAATAAGGCTGGGGGAGGGGGGATGTAATTTCTATATTTTATATACCTTCCAAGCCTTATACATTTTTAGCCATATTCAGCAGACTCATCAGATTCATCAGACTATCCAGCAGAAGATCTAGCAGCAGAAATGACAATACAGATCCATCTTTCATCCACAACTTGCAAAAGAAGCTTCAAATCAGAATTGCAGCAGCTGAACATGCATGATTCATCCACTTCTTTAGGTAAGTAAGGTATGATGTTTTCTAACCTTTAATCTTGAAATTCTTTTGAGATGCTAAAATGATGATATTTGGAAAATATTCCACTATTTCACTATTCCCTTTCTCATTAAAAATTGCCAAAGACCATCAGTTGAGGGGGGGGGATTGCACACTTCATTTCTTTCTCTCATTCATATTACATCTTAACCAACATAGTCTTCCCACAACAAAAACTACTACAAAATGATGAACATATGAAATGACTTCTTAAAAATGATTGATCTCAACAAAGTAAATAATGATTGTAACACTAGAACCAATCATGAAAAAGATCTCAACAAAGTAAATAATGATTGTAACACAAGAACCAATCATTGAAAGATGCAAATGATTTGCAAAAATAAAAGTTATCAAAAGATGTGAAAAGTTAAAATGAAGTCCATGATTGAAAGATGGTTGTTACACAAGAACCAAACATCTTGTAAAAGGAAGCTCATCTAAGAATCAAATCAAATAAGTCATTGTAGTATCTTGCATGAGAATATGCAAGAGCTCCAGTTGGTGGGTATGTTGGGTTTCAAAATGTCATACAAATATCACTCGTTACCATACATTTTTCACCTATGCTTCCATTATATCACTCATTATTCACTACCATGTCACTTCATTTTCCCTATTTTTCATCTTTAATGGGTCTCATTTATATCTTCCAAATATTATTTATTTTCAAGCATTTTTAAGAGAAATTCCTGATTAACTATTAGAAAATAATATATTTTAATTCATATATGGAAAGTGGATTGTTTTTGTGACATGTGTAGGTACAAATGAAGCTTCCAAGACACCTTTATGTGGCCTTGAATGATAAAATTCGAATTTGATAAGATAAGCCTCATGGAGAAGACAAAGACAAAAGGGGGTTATGTGTCTAGATAGTTGAGAGATGTATGGAACTAAAGAGAGATTAGTGGACCATCATTATGAGTTTGTTATCTCATCCCATTGTAGAAATAGGAGTACAATCTCCACCATTTGTAATTTAGGGTTCCATTTGTAATCTTAGAGTTTGTAATCTTAGATTTGGTTTGTATATCATGATGGAGATTTTGAAATAAAAAATCATACTTTGATTTTGTTACTTCTACATTTGAGTCTCCTTTGAAGTGGTGTGCTTGTGGAGTTATGGAGGCCCCCCATGGCCTCACTTGCATGCTTATTTTAGGTATAATTTAATTAATTTTTTTATTTCATTTCAGCTTTTAAGTTCTTGTTAGATATTCTAATTGTTGGAAGAGATCTTAAAAATTCATGTGTTCTTGTAAGGGAACCTTAAGACCTCTGACAAATTAGGAATCTCTCTAGTTTGTTTAGTTTTTGGAAGAAATCTTAAAATTCATGTGTTCTTGTAAGGGAACCATAAGATCTCCGACAAATTAGGAATCTCTCTAATTTTTTTAGTTATTGGAAGAGATCTTGTTGAATGTGTTCTTGTAAGAGAACCAATAGATCTCAGACAAATTAGAAATCTTTCTAGACCTATAGTTGGTACTTCTAAGTTTACCTTCCCGGGTTGACATTAATTGAACAGTAATTTGCATTTGCATTTTAGAACAAACAATAATATTTCCATTCAATTTGTATAATATAATGTTTTCTTTTACTTCTTTAGATTATCTAGGTAGATAGGAGGTATTACTTTTAGTTAACCCAATTTCCATAGTTTTAATATGGAAATGGGACTACAAAATTTCCTTTCCTTCATAAAGTTAGTAAAATCAACTTTCAATAACACTATCGCATCTAGCTCATCAAGATATTTCCGATGATGCAAATTTTATCTCAACCCAATTCTTGTATTGAAATTTATTCACACTTGAAGATTAACCAATAGGATAGTACCACATGGCACCCTGCGTGGTGCACAAATTGACCATCTTGGAACTTAAGCCTTGGCGCAATTGTTCAGATTTAAATTGATGATCTATATTAGGAGTGAGGCCCCCAATCTCCCTAAAAATTATCCATTGTACCTTATGTTAATCACCCAAAATCAGTTGATGGATCAACTGAACTAAGCGATAGATAGTAGGCGTCAATGAGTTCCTGTCATGCAACGAAAAATTCAACATCACACCCTTGGTTGCCCATGCCAAGATATAAGGTTAAGCTCATAATTATTCCAATGGATGTTGTTCAAGATGACATGGTGTTGATAGTGCTAGAACCACCAACATGTCAAGGGATCTCCTCGATAAGAAGTCCCAACTAGACCTTAGACCATTTGGTGTAGGAGTCCCAGCAATGGGTCGTACGGTATCTCCTTGAGGCAAGAAGGATTCCCTTGTTGGTAGCAATGGTGTGACCAACACAACAAGCCAAGGAAGGTGTATGAAGGGTTCTAGCACATGGAATGGGGAATGAGTGCGCCCCTTAGAAACCCGTGGAAACACATAGCTTGAAAGGCAACACATGAGCAAAGATGTATCACAAACTAGAAAGTAGGTTAGCCAACAATCCAAAGTGATGGTTAAACTATCAATACATCTCAATAAGATTCATACATACATATATAGAAAGAGTCCATACATACATTCATAAGAAAACAACTACATATATCAATAGAGTAACCAAGATACATAAAATACAATAACAACATATGCATGAAACACGCTGGCTCTATTATATTAAGACTGAAAGATCCAATTGTACAATGCAAACATGACCAACCACTAGTTTTGACAGCGGAACATTACAGTCACTGTTGCATACTCCTCCAAAGATATATACTAGCTCTGCATTGTGGAGAAGCCAAGGCTCATTACAATACACTCCAAGCTTTCTCTAACATACAACTATAGGAAGCTTAGCTCCCAAAATATTTTACAGTGAGTTATGAGGTTCTATAAATAGCAAAGGGCGGGGTGACCCTTGACATTCCCCTTTGTGACTCTTCACCTACCCTCATGACTCTTCAACTACTACATGACTGTTACATTCGACCATCGACACTTGATCTTTCACTTTTACAAGATGTTACATTACAATTTGCACATGTACCCATGTGAGACAAAATAGGCTTGAGCATGTCATGCAAGCTATCACTAAGACTCAGACAACTGTGGGAATACCAACTCTTTGACAACCTCGCGATGATCGACGGCGGTGAACTGATGCCAAGATTGGTACTCTGTGATGGTGTCTGCATGCTTAATGGTGACATCATGTTGAAAATGAACTCTTGCCTCCATTGCATCTGAGTACACTGATTTGGCTCCTATGTCCAACTCGTCTAATAGCATACGCATCATAGTCTTGAGTGTAGCTGGGCCAACAACATATTGATGCATAGTGCTGCGCTGATCTCCAATTATGTGCTAGTGGTTATGCATATCAACTCGTCGAAGTACATGTCCAGCTACAGTCAGACTTGGTTCTTTTTCTTTGCCTCAATGACTATGCCAATGGAGGGGATCACATGCGTGCGCATAATGACATCCATGCTCCTGAACACCCGTGCATGTGATTGATAACACTGCTCACCCTATTTTCTATGTACCAACTACTAGGATGGGTCTATATTGTATATGGGCATAGTTTCATCACTCTGCACGTCTTGTGCCCCTTGATATACCTTTCCTACTGTGCTTCCTTCTCTACTCTATGCAACTCCTGTTCTTCCATGAGTTGCCGCTTCAACTCCTACTACTCCTTCTCTATTTCCTCCATCCTTTGTTTGTCTCTTTGTCTTTGTGAGATCCTCTTGTCGCGTTGTCACCTCTTAGCCTCAATCTCTAAATATTCTTTCATCACATGTGGATCTACTTTGAACTTGCATCTTTGCTCTACCTCTATGTTGTCAACAACCTTCCTCTTTCCTTTGTGGTGTGCAGGTCTGCTACTCTCTGCTACTGCTGATGGTGCTACTCTCTACAATGTCACTGCCATTTCATCTTTATATCATTGTCTATGAGCATCTTGGTTTCATAGATAGGTAAGCTCATAGACACTCGCTCAATTGCATCTCTAGTTGCACTCTCAACAATGTCCTTTGACCCTGCTCTTTGGGAGGCCATTGTACCTGTGCTACTAAAAGGTACGCAAACACCTATGATTCCTAGAGACATAGCAACACTCATGGTAAGAAATCCGTTAGTTGAAAATCAAAACAAACTTGGGGGCTGACTTGCAACATACATGTATGACTGATTGTTAAGATTGTGTAATTTCCACCAAGAGGCTGGGAGACTGACTGCCAAAATTGCACAAGGCATAGTCTGAGCTGTCAGGAGGCTAAGTGACTGTTGGAATTGCACAATGCATAATCCAACCTAGCCTGCTAAGGGCTGAAACTATGTAATGCGCAATTTCAGTCAGTAGTGACATGCAAACCAACAAACAACATTGTGTAATTTCTGGGGCCAACAAGGCACTGCCTCCAAAAATTGTGTAATGTAAGCCTTGAGGCTAGTGCTAGGCCATATTTGTGCAATTTCTAGAGGGAAGATAGAGGCTTTACTTCCAGAAATGCACATTTTCTAGCCAGGCAAGGCAAGGTCTAGGCCAAGGCAACCCAGACCTGCTGACGGGCGACAAAAAACATGAGAAGGTTGGAATGCATGGTGAGACTTAGTGTAAACAAGATTTAATGATCATGCATGCAAACAGTGAGTGCAGGATTTAGAAAATGGGAAAACAAGCATGTGTGTGAAGCGAGTCGCCGCAACGATGATCATGAGTGAAAAAACAATGTCATGCATGAGATAGTAGTGAGATGCAATGAGAAACTAAAACAATGTTTCTGCAGGCTAACATTCATCAAAACAACAACAAGCATTCATTGAAATCAAGCAGACAACACTTACATAAAGCGAAATACAAAAATTGACAGAAATGCAGCTCAAGACATGAGAAAAAGACTTACCCTGATAAAGTTGAGTTGAATGTGTCAAAGACTCCTAAATGTGATGTGGGATGTCAGAGTTGCAATATCTATGTGAGGAATGAGCTTTGCAACATCCGGTAAATGAGTTTTGATAAGATCGAGGTTATGACGTGCATGCCACAAATCTAGGAAAAAGTGACACTTGGAGGGAAGTTTCTAAACGATATTTTCATGTAACCTCTAGATGCTAAAAAGAAATCCTTTTAGGGATGCCTTTTTCGTGTTTCTTTTTTATATTTCAGGAAAAAGCAGCCTGTCCATGCAAATTAAGATTGCTCAGTCTGGAACGGAACTAATCAACCTGAAGGCACATGTAGTAGTCTGGAAGCCTGGGAAAGGGATTTGCGCATTTCTAGGCTAAGCAGGTTGGGTATCCCTTAGGAATTGAGCAATTTATGGGCTCAGCAAGTCACTACCTCCCAAAATTATGTAAATTCTGAGGGAGGGATTCCTGGCTGGACTGCATAAATCTAGATCTTATTAGGCAGCCCAACAAAATTGCACAATTTCTGGAGGGAAGATTGGTTCCCCTCCAGAATTCCACAATTTTCAAGGGAAGCATCTCAGCCAGAAAATTGCCTAAGTCTAGAATGACAACCTATGAGTGAGAGACAAACAAGTTGACATGCACAGGCTATTGAGCCACTAAAACTCAGTTGAAGCCTATGTACTTGATGGTTCAATACATGATGCTAAGGATGGTTGGTAGGGAGGCTCCAAAAGGAAGCTAAGGCAAAATTTCAGAGGATGGTTGTAGTTACTACAACACTTGGTGACACACTGGTAGAACTCCAACTCTCTGAATGGACCTTGTTTTGTGAAAAGAAAGTCTAACTCCTCCGGAAGTATTGTTCAGTTCTCTGATCACCTTGGTTTCCACACTAGCTTAACTGAAAGATGTAGCATTTACCATGCTATTAGTCAGTAAGCACAAATTCCAAGCCAAGTCAACAAAGTTGTTTTGATTGGGGATGAGGGGTATATTGTTATAGGACAAATTGACCTCCTAATCAACTCAGAGGAGAAAGACAAGATGACTGAAAGAATGACCATATTTGTAGGCCTAGAATCCACACTAATGCTCTCTGTACACTGATAACCTGCTTTATAAAGCTTGTTTACAAGCATAAAGGAGCGTTAGTCAACTTGCCAACTCCTGTTGTTAGACTAGGGGGAGCATTAGTGAAATTTAGTGATGCTCAAGTGGTTATGCCAATGAATCTGCCATAAAATATCTAGATATTATTTCCCTAAATTTGTGCAAGAAAAGCAGGGAAAATCCAAAAGTCAAGATCTTTGGAGAAATTCTATTCCAAAAACAGAGGAAAATGGGAAAAAGCTGGTAAAAAAGGCAGGTTCATGGTTTTTACCCAATTGAACTACAGGTGGAGTTGGGTAGGCCTAATTCGATTGCTATATAAGCAACGAGAGGGCCATTGCATAAGGGTCAGAGCATTTAGAAGGATAGCACATGGTGCTGTTGTGATATTATCATATTCTTGAAGGAGCTAGCTGAAAGAAAATGAGAGAGAGAGGAAGAAGGGATAAGGAAGGATCATACAACAGGGTCGTTGTAATCACTCTTCTAAATATAGGGTTGCGGTTTTGTTCCACTACTCGAAGTGTCGGTGATATTGTGCATTTATTTGTTCATTCTGATGCTTGTTATGTTGAGTAGATTAGTTACACATTTATACATGTTTGTTATGAATTCTTACATTAATTGTCAGAAGTGTATGCTGTGATTGGTTTTCTTTGTTCTTTTGTGCAGGAATCGTCTTGGAGCTGGTCAAGAGGAGTTCTTCTTACCACACAGAGATCCCCAAGCGAATCTAGAAAGAACTAAAGGTGATCCTTTCTCCATATCCTGTCAATATATGTTAGAGAGATGAACATGTGTGTAACAGGTACCTTTTGCAGATAACCTTATGGTCTTTTGGAAGTCCCAGGAAGACTTTCGAGGTTAGTTTTCATCCTGTGCATTTTACCCCATAGCAGAACTGGTGACCCTGCCAAATGCAAAATCAACCATAAAACTGCTCGCATAGACCGAGGTCGAATCCTCTCTATCGGGACTCTGTTGCTGACTAGTCCACTCCTAGGGATGGAGTAGATATATACCAGCTCTAAAGTAGATCGTGGATTTGACCTACCACCGGTAAGGTTTGCATGTGCCCCACGACATGACAAACCTGTGAAAAAGTAAATGTCATCCCAGTCAGTTGCTAGCTCTTGATCTCCAATCCTGAACACTTGCTCATGTTCATCCTAGTGCTGTATGATCCATGTCAATAGCTCCTCTTGTCTTTTCATCAGCTCTAGCCTTGCATACTTCAACAAACCGCAGTGGCACAATGCAAGTATACAAGATGGATCATTTCGCATTGGCAATTCCTCATTGTCATGGGCCTGTTCTCTCCATAGATCAGTCATTTCAGCTCAAAACCTGCACAAAATAACCCTAAAATCAGTTAAAATGGGGCAAAATTACTTAAGGAATCCATGCATGATGGTTTCAAATGCACCCTACTGCCTTAACGTCCCTCCCATTACTACACAGGGAGGATTAACACCCTCCCATGGCTCGTACAGAACATTTAATGCTCCCTACTGGCATGCTGGAGGGCGTTAGTGCACAAACATGACTCTAGGGCACCTCAACTCTACAAATTTCCACCCACAAAACTGATATTTTTTTTTTTTAATAAAGCATATAGAAAGGTTTTATCTCTCACTTGGGACTGATGGCATGTCGAATGGTTTCCCGGATCTCTTGCAATGGTCCGCGGAAAATCTACTCCTCTTTAGCTCCAACTAGCTCTCACAAACTTCAAAATAGTGAAAATGATGCATGTGAAAGCTCCAAGCATTTCCTTATATAACTTTGGGAGACATGATTTTTTGAAAAACATTAAAGAGAAAATAGTCCATTCTACATGATTTTTTATCATGCATAAACCCAAATAATAGGAATTGTTGCTTTTTTATTGCTTTTGATGAAAGTACTTCAGGAATGAAAAGTAGTAAAAGCTGCATGCAAGACTTAAATATAGCATGGTTAGGGATATTTTATTGCTCTTTAAAAAATATAAACATCCCTAAGCTTTTGTCATTGCGCTCTTTAAATCTATGCAACGATAAATATAGCACTTTTGGAGACATTTTATTGCTCTTTAAAAAATATAAACATCTTCGAGTTTTTGTAGTGGGACTCGTTAAACAACCATACCACAATCTGTAAAGAACTTTTTTGGGATATTTTATCGCTCTTTAAACAATACAAACATCCCCGATTTTTTCATCATTTGCACTCATTAAATATATGCAAACGATGCTTTGAGCGCCTCTTTTTTTTTATCTTGTTCTAGCTCATAAACTGAAAAAGACCAATCGAGCATCCTTTTTAGGCACTTTTTTCTTGCTCTTTAAATTAAAAAAATCCCGAGCTGTGTCTTGCTGCTCATTAAACATGATAAAGATGACCCGAGCATTCTTTCAGGTACTTTTTTCAAGCTCGTTAAAAAGTGAAAAATCTCGAGTTTTTGTTATTGAGCTCGTTAAAGTGTCACGACAAAACACGAGTTTAGTTCGCCGCCTCGTACTCGTAACAAAATGAGGTCGAAATATATTGGAAAAAGGTTTCTCTTTATCTGAGTCCAGTAGATTAAATACAGAAAAGTAACTGATATGGGTATACTATTAACCTTTTGCCGCACCCGTTTAACAACTATGACAAAGGGACCACCATGGAGTCTCTCTTTACAATCTTTTCAGACTCTCTAAAAATGAAAAGATCATTGAGTTGTCTAGTCTGGACTCTTTAAATACACAGACAAGATATAGAGTCGTTCTTTATACGATACTTTTCAGACTCTTAAAAGATGAAAAAATAGACAAGTTTGCCTGTCTGGACTCATTAAAATAATTAGATAGGGCAAAGAGTCACTCTTTTTGCAATCTTTTTCAGAATCTCTAAACATGAAAATATCGATGAGTTTACCCATCTAGACTCATTAAAAATTAGACGGGGAAAAGTGGAAAGGAAACAGTATCCTGAAGCGTGGTTTGGCAGCAAAAGTTCCCTTCAACATGGCACTCCCTCAAGTAAACCGTCATTTTGATAGCCTCTCAATATGAACCCTACCAACCTATGAGATTTTAGCCTATATACCCTGATGCCATTGCATCTCCGTATCTTAAACACTCTGCAGTGTTCATGAGTCTAGTGTTGTATGGTTAAAACCATTGTCATGCCTTCTATTGTTCAAGGGTCCCTACTTGTTTCCTCGATCAACTGACCCTACATATCCTTTCATCATGCCCTCCATTGTTTAGACCCAGAAGCTCAAAATATTCTTGAGAAAACAAAATCATCCTTGTCTGATTTTGTGTCAACTGATGTTGGACACATCATTGCCTACCTTTCGACAGGTTCCTTCCTATCGACTTCAACACTCTATCTAGGAAGATAACCCAGAAACACATTCAGTGCCTTGGTGCTTGCAGACATTAGTGGTAGGTTACCTTGTGCTTGATCATGGGTTTTCATCATTGGCTCCTGATTAAGCGATTCTACGAGTGTTCGATGACAAAACAATCTTTTCACACTTGCTAGTTTGCACTGTGCATCTTGGATACCATCACCATTATCGGTGGCCATCCCCGCATCTGTTAATAGTCTCCATTATTGACTGGTAATCAAATGATTTCGTGCATGTTCGACATCAACTCATTTATCACATGTACCGATCTATGTTGTTCGGTGAAGTAGGAATCAAGACCTTGGGTAGAGGCTTGCATCATTCAGCCTTGTTTCCTCTCCCAAGTTGCGATATTTTTCTTTGAAGACAACCATTTTAGGATAATCTAATATGACACTAGATCCACCCTGTGCCATATTGGCGACCAGCATTGTTATATCTCTAAGGAGAAAGTTACTCTGACATAGCTCCTAAGCATGGGAATGCCCGACTCAAGACATGATTTTAGTAGTTCATATATATGTACTTTTGTTGTATCAGGTTTTCCTTATCACCCGAAACTTCTCTCTCTCTCTCTCTCTCTACAGATATTTTGACAGGAAACTACAATATTTTCATAAAGTATTTCAGCCATCGTCTCTGCCTCTAATCTCATACTTTAGGGGGCATCTGTTATAGGATAAATTTACCTCCTAATAAACTCAGAGGAGAAAGACAAGATGACTGAAAGAATGACCACTGTTGCAGGCCCAGAATCCACACTAACGCTCTCTATACACTGATAACTTGCTTTATAAAGCTTGTTTACAAGCATAAAGGAGCGATAGTCAACCTGCTAACTCCTGTTGTTAGAACAGGGGGAGTGTTAGTGAACTTTAGTGATGCTCAAGTGGTTATGCCAATGAATCTGCCATAAAATATCTAGATATTATTTCCCTAAATTTGTGCATGAAAAGTAGGGAAACTCCAAAAATCAAGATATTTGGAGAAATTCTATTCCAGAAATAGAGGCAAATGAGAAAAAGTTGGTGAAAGAGGTAGGTTCATGGTTTTTACCCAAATGAACTACAGGTGGAGTTGGGCAACCCTAATTCGATTGCTATATAAGCAACGAGAGGGCCATTGCACAAGGGCCAGAGCATTTAGAAGGATAGTACATGGTGCTTTTGTGATATTGTCATATTCTTGAAGGAGCTAGTTGAAAGAAGGAGAGAGAGAGACGAAGAAGGGATAAGGAAGGCTGATACAACAGGGTTGTTGTAATCACTCTTCTAAATATAGGACTGCGGTTGTGTTCCACTGCTTGAAGTGTCGGTGATATTGTGCATTTATTTGTTCATTTTGATGCTTGTTATGTTGAGTATATTAGTTACACATTTATACACGTTTGTTACAGATTCTTACATTAATTGTCAGAAGTATATGCTGTGATTGGTTTGCTTCATTCTTTTGTGTAGGAATCATCTTGGAGCCAGTCATGAGGAATTCTTCTTACCGCATGTAGATCCCCAAGCGAATCTATAAAGAAGAAAAGGTGATCCTTTCTCCATATCTTATCAATATATGTTAGATAGATGTGTTGGAAATAATACTGAGAGGGGGGGGTTGAATCAGTATTAGCAAATCAAACACTTTTCATTTCCATACTCAAATTCATATATGCTACTTCAGTTAAGGGAACACATGTGTACACACAATTGTGTTTAATGCAACTAGCGTATATCCAGTAAAATTATGATTCAGTTAATCCATTATATGTTGACCTTTAATCAATGAATTAGAACTTCATTAACCATATAAACAGTAAACAGGTGCAGTAAAAACATAACAGATCATCACACATAAGAAACACACATGAACACCATGATATAAGGTGGAAACCCAATGCGGGACAAAAACCATCTGCTGCGGTTTTCTTTAATATAAGAAAAACCTGTTTACAATCTTGTATTGGTGCAAACTCATACTAGTACGTAGGCACCCACCTGCGGAAGGCTACTACCTTCTCTCGTTCTCCAGCTTCTATTGGAAGGGAGCTCCAACCCCCTGGCTCTTGTACTAGCCGATATATTTACTAGTATGTAGGCACCGACCTACAGAAGGCTACAACCCTCTGTTTTCTTCCAGGGACCACGTTTCATAAATTTTCATATTGGATCCATAAACACAAAACAATCACCATTGCAATACAATCATCAACTATACCTGCATCATCATTCTCTGAATCACCCAATACTGAATTACTGAAACCCTGTCATCAAAACACAGTTACCAGAACACAGACCAAAGCTCAAAACTCTGCAACAACCACTAGAACCAACAGTAACCTGAAATATCAACTCTCATAATGTATACGCTAATTGACTATGTCAAACCAGCATGTACACGCAATTTCACTAGAGAGAACCCATGTACAGATCTGAAGATAATTGCTTATACCTTCGCTACAATTACCAACTTCAAATATACCCAAACCATAAGATATAAAGGATAAAACATGCGTCAGTATTCAGATATATTCATGATCATACCATATAATGATAATACATTTTAGTCTTCAAAATCCCAGTCCATCAAACTTTATCAACTGCATAGGAGCCTCCGTTATTCAGATCGAGCCAAGCAATACAAACCCATAACCAATATACTAGATCTCACACTTCATTAGATATTCATCACATGCACAACTCCCCTCTTTGCCTAATGATCTTCTCCTTATATAGGTTTAGGCCTCTCTCAATACCATGGTTCAAAACCACGTAGAACCAATACCTTGTACCCAATACCTGGGGTCAACACTTCAGACTAATTACCATGGACCAATACCAAAATACCATGGACCAAATACCACGGACCAAAACTTAGTTTTCCAACATGTATGTGCCTTTCCTTCTGTGAACCTGCATGTGTATGTATACACGTCTTTTGTTCTTCTCATCCATGTGTATACGCACTTTCGTCAAGGTTAACCTGCGTATACCTCTCTCTTGACCTGTGGTACTATGATCTATCATCTGATTGAGTTGCCATCAAGGACAACACCTGTATCATACCTCTGAGTGATTTTCCATCAAGGAAAACACCTGTATCATAATGCCAACAATCTTCCCCTTTGGAATTGATGGCAACCACCACACCAAGTCACTCTCCCCCTTTGACATCAAGGGCAAAGGGCATATTATTTTCCTTGATACACATCCTGCTATCCATACTCCCCCTGAGTACCTGCTAAAATCTCTGATTGAGCTCCCCCTTTGTACATGCCAAGATGTACCAATTCATCCATGCTCCCCTTGAGCACATGCAAGGTCTGAAAAAGCATAACATGACTCTATACATACATTTCCAATGACCTTCCTAAAGACTCATACATACATCAATCTCCTAACCAAGTGGGGATGCACCATTTTTTACTCAAACACAAGAACCATTACATCATCCATCCCATGCATAGTGGGGTAACAAGATACATCATATGACTCACAAACACCAAGGACCTAAACAAGACCATGACAGTTATCAACAACTATCATACACCATAGCATCTGTCACTAGTATCCCGACTTGTAATCCTGCAATCCATTTTCTTGGCCAATCAAAAGTCAGTAACAAGATGTGTCAATAAGCATCATCGCCAAAATCTTCTAACCATAATGCCAACAATGCATTATTAGAAGCATATGCTCCCCTTGAGCTTGTGCCAATCCATCATCAAACAGAGTAGATAAGTGACTGAACCATATCAGACTTCTATACTGTTTCTTTCCTTCAGAACATCATATACGTGACTGTGCAGTGTCTAACTCACGTATATACACGACTTGTCTTCATGATACCTACGTATGAGATTTAGAAAACTGATGTTCTACACTTTCAAATTCCTCTTAGTCTGTCATGTCTGTGTACTCTGCTATGCCACATCTTTCTAGTTGTACTTCCTTTTTCTTCCATATCTTCAACTGTGATGATGTTTTGTCCTTTTGGTATGGTGCCCAAAATCTTCTCCTGCATTCCTTTGCTATGTGTCCAAACTTGTTACATGCATAACATCTTACATGTTTCATGTTCCTTCTATTGCAATCAATTGCTTTGTGGCCAAACATATTGCAAGCAAAACAATATCCATTGAAGTACCTGGAGTGTGATGATCTTGTGTGACAGTCTTGAACCATTCTACTTCTGCATCTAGCTGCAACAACATGTCCAAGATTATGACATACATAAAATTCAACATTATTCATCAGAGGAAATAATCGTCTATTACTTCCATAGTTAGGAGTAAAATATTTTCTTTGAGGAATTTATTTCCTTGGTTGTTGATGAGGTTGTCCTCTCATCTCCTTGTTGAGCATTTCAGAATTCTCATTAGATTTCCTTGCCTCACCTTGTGAGCTAGATTCACTTTCAATAGATTCATAAAAGCCAAGATCAATTTTCATAGTAGGGGATCTTTGACTACTAAGAATATCATCCAAAATCTTAGTATTGTCTGGAAATTGTAACAGTTTATCCCTTTCTTCTAATTTACTTTTCAAGATATTTACCTCAACCTGATGTCATTCTTCCTTTTCCAGACATTGCTTCTTCAAAATTTCTTCAGACTTTCTTCCTTCTTCCATTTGTTGCCTTACTTTGAGAATCTCCTTTTCTTGTTCTTCATTTAGCTCCTGCAACATTTGACGAACTCTGAAGGCACATTCCAGCTAAGCTTTTAAGTTGATAATTTCTTCTTTGAGGGCACTCTCCCTTTTTCTAGGTAGAGCTTGTTGATCTATGATTTTATCTGATGCTTCATTTGCTTGTCCATCTTCAATCTGAGGTGATTTAGGATTTGAATACTTGCTTCCACTCAACGGCAGGCTGTCATTATTCCTTTGAGCTGTCTTCTTCTTTTGATGCACTTTCTTTCCCATTGTTCTATGGATCTCCTTCAAGCGATCAAGCTTCTACCAAAGGACTTGGCTTTGATACCAATTATTGGAAATAATACTGAGAGGGGGGGGGTGAATTATTAGTGGCAAATCAAACACTTTTCATTTCCACACTCAGATTCATATACGCTACTTCAGTTAAGGGAACTCACATGTACACGCAACTGTGTTTAATGCAACTAGCGTATATCCAGTAAACTTATGATTCAGTTAATCCATTATATGTTGACCTTTAATCAGTGCATCAGAACTTAATTAACCATATAAATTGTAAACAGGTGCAGTAAAAATAGAACAGATCATCACACATAAGAAACACACATGAAAACCATGATATAAGGTGGAAACCCAATGCGGGACAAAAACCACCTGCTGCTGTTTTCTTTAACATAATAAAAACCTATTTACAATCTTGTACTGGCGCAGACTCATACTAGTATGCAAGCACCCACTTGCGGAAGGTTACTACCTTCTCTTGTTCTCCAGCTTCTACTAGAAGGGAGCTCCAACCCCCTGGCTCTTGTACTAGCCAATATATTTACTAGTATGTAGGCACCAGCCTACAGAAGGCTACAACCCTCTCTTTTCTTCCAAGGACCACGTTTCATAAATTTTCATACTGGATCCATAAACACAAAACAATCACCACTGTAATACAATCATCAACTATACCTGCATCATCATTCTCTGAATCACCCAATACTGAATTACTGAAACCCTGTCATCAAAACACAGTTACTAGAACACAAACCAAAGCTTAGAACTCTGTAACAACCACTAGAACCAACAACAACCTGAAATATCAACTTTCATAATGTATATGCTACTTGATTGTGTCAAACCAGCGTTTACATGCACTTTCACTAGAGAGAACCCGCGTACAGATCTGAAGATAATTACTTATACCTTCGTTGCAATTACCAACTTCAGATATACCCAGACCATAAGATAAAGGATAAAACATGCATCAGTATTCAAATCTATTCATGATCATACCATATAATGATAATACATTTAGTCTTCAAGATCCCGGTCCATCAACCTTTATCAACCGCATGGGAGCCTCCTTTATTTAGATTGAGCCAAGCATTACAAACCCATAAGCAGTATACTAGATCTCACACTTCATCATATATTCATCACATGCACAACTCCCCTCTTGGCCTAATGATCTTCTCCTTATATAGGTTTAGGCCTCTCTCAATACCATGGTTCAAAACCACGTAGAACCAATACCTTGGACCCAATACCTGGGGTCAACACTTTGGACCAATTACCATGGACCAATACCAAAATACCATGGACCAAATACCAAAGACCAAATACCACGGACCAAAACTTGGTTTTCCAACATGTACGCACCTTTCTTTCTATGAACCTGCGTTTGTATGTATACGCGTCTTTTGTTCTTCTCATCTGCGCGTATACGCACTTTCATCAAGGTTAACCTGTGTATACCTCTCTCTTGACCTGCTGTACTATGATCTGTTATCTGATTGAGTTGCCATCAAGGACAACACCTATATCATACCTTTGAGTGAGTTGCCATCAAGGACAACACCTGTATCATAATGCCAACAATATGAACATGTGTGTAATAGGTACCTTTTGCAGATAACCTTACGATTAATCGGAAGTCCCAGGAAGACTTTCGAGAGTAGTTTTCATCCCATGCATTTTACTCCATAGTAGAACTGGGGACTAGTTCTGCCATGGGTAAAATGCACAAGATGAAAACTACCCTCAAAAGTCTTCCCAGGACTTCCGACAGACCATAAGGTTATCTGTAAAAGGTACCTGTTACACACATGTTCATCTATCTAACATATATTGATAGGATATGGAGAAAGGATCACCTTTAGTTCTTTCTAGATTCGCTTGGGGATCTCCGTGCGGTAAGAAGAACTCCTCCTGACTGGCTCCAAGATGATTCCTGCATAAAAGAACAAAGCAAACCAATCACAGCATATACTTCTAACAATTAATGTAAGAATCCATAACAAACATGTATAAATGTGTAACTAATCTATTCAACATAACAAGCATTAGAATGAACAAATAAATGCACAATATCACCGACACTTCGAGTAGTGGAACAGAATCGTAGTCCTATATTCAGAAGAGTGATTACAACAACCCTATTGTATCATCCTTCCTTATCCCTTCCTCTCTCTATCTCCTTCTTTCAGCTAGCTCCTTCAAGAATATGACAATATCAAAACAACACCATGTACTATCCTTCTAAATGCTTTGACCCTTGTGTAATGGCCCTCTCGTTGCTTATATAGAAATCGAATTAGGGCTTCCCAACTCCACCTATAGTTCATTCGAATTAGGGCTGCCCAACTCCACCTATAGTTCATTTGGGTAAAAACCATGAAATTGCCTTTTTTACCAGCTTTTTCCCATTTGCATTTGTTTCCATAATAGAATTTCTCAAAATATCTTAATTTTTGGAGTTTCCCTACTTTTCTTGCACAAATTTAGGGAAATAATATCTAGATATTTTATGGTAGATTCGTTGGCGTAACAACTTGAGCATCACTAAAGTTCACTAACGCTCCCCTGGTCTAACAACAGGAGTCAGCAGCTTGACTAACGCTCCTTTATGCTTGTAAAAAAGCTTTATAACGCTAGTTATCAGTGTACAAAGAGCGTTAGTTTGGATTCTGGGCCTACAATTGTGGTCATTCTTTCAGTCATCTTGTCTTTCTCCTCTGAGTTGATTAGGAGGTCAATTTTTCCTATAATAGATGCCCCCTAAAGTATGATATCAGAGGCAGAGATGATGGCTGAAATACTTTATGAAAATATTGTAGTTTCCTGTCAAAATCTTTGTAGAGAGAGAGAAGTTTCAGGTGATAAGGAAAACCTGATACAACAAAAGTACATATATATGAACTGCTAAAATCATGTCCTGAGTCGGGCATTCCCATGTTCAGTATCTATGTCAGAGTAACTTTCTCCTCATAGATATAACAATGCTGGCCACCAATATGGCCCAGGGCGAATCTAGTGTCATAATAGATTATCCTGAAATGGCTGTCTTCAAAGAACAATATTGCAGCTTGGGAGAGGAAACAAGGCTGAATGATGCAAGCCTCTACCCAAGGTCTTGATTCCTGCTTCACCGAACAACATAGATCAGTACATGTGATAAATGAATTGACATTGAACATGCATGAAATCATATGATTACCAGCCAATAATGGAGACTGTTAACAGATGTGAGGAAGGCCATCGGTAATGGTGATGGTCTCCAAGATGCACAGTGCAAATTAGCAAGTCTGAAAGATTTTTTTGTCATCGAACACTCGTATAATCGCTTAATCAAGAGCCAATGATGAAAACCCGTGATCAAGCACAAGGTAACTTTCCACTAATGTCTACAAGTACCAAGGCACTGGATGTGTTTTTGGGTTATCTTCCTAGATAGAGTGTTGAAGTCGATAGGAAGGAACCTGTCGAAAGGTAGGCAATGATGTGTCCTACATCAATTGAGACGAAACCAAACAAGGATGATTTTGTTTTCTGAAGAATCTTTTGAGGTTTTGGGCCTAAACAACAGAGGGCATGATGAAAGGATATGTACGGTCAGTTGATTGAGGAAACAAGTAGGTGTTGAAAATAATACTGAGAGGGGGGGTGAATCAGTATTATCCAGTTCTTTTAACAAATCTTCCTTATTTACACTTTGAATTATTTTTGCATATCAGTACCATAAAATAATGATTAAGAAAAACAGACAGTCACATCAAAGAACACCAGATATAAGGTGGAAACCCAATGTGGGTGAAAACCACCTGCTGCAATATGTCTCTATCTTCTTTCAAATTAGAAACTTCCTTTTACAATGGTCTTGTACTGGTGCAGTCCTTTACCAGTACGCAGGCTGCAACCTGCAGAGAGCTACAACTCTCTCTCGTTTTCCAGTCTCTCCTGGAAGGGAGCTACAACCCCCTACTTCTTTTCTTTCAAGGACCACTTTTCATAAATTTTCAAACTGGATCCATAAACATCAAATGATCATCAAGTACCAGTAAGTCACCCAGATAACCAGATCCACAATAACAGTAAACTAAACCCATAACACCTTATCAACAAAACAAATCAGTCAACAAAAGATCTTAAGACAGATACACAATTTCCTTTTCTCTGGCGTGCGTCGCTACGCACTTCACCTTCTGTGGCGCCGCACACCTCCGCAGATGCGCCTTCTGTGGTGTCGTGCACCTCCGCAGCTGCGCCTTCTGTGGCGCCTCCGCATTGCGCCTTCTGTGATGCCTCCGCACTGCGCCTTCTGTGGCGTCTCCACACTACGCCTTCTGTGGCACCTTCGCACTGCGCCTTCTATGGCGTCTCCGCACTGCGCCTTCTATGGCGCCTTCGCACTGTGCCTTCTGTGGCGACTCCACACTGCGCCTTCTGTGGCGCCTTCACACTGCACCTTCTGTGGCGTCTCCTGTGGTGCCTCCGCACTGCGCCTTCTGTGGTGACTCTGCACTGTGCCTTCTGTGGCGCCTTCGCACTGCGCCTTCTGTGGCGTCTCCTGTGGCGCCTCCGCACTGCGCCTTCTGTGGCGCCTCCGCACTGCGCCTTCTGTGGCGCCT
>APFE030747916.1:10487-20872 GCA_000404065.3 Pinus taeda | reverse complement strand
AATGAAGGTTCACTTTCGAGATCTTGGAAAGACTCGACTTGTATTTTACGAGATCTTAATCAAAAGGCTCGATTTGGAAAAGGGGTTGTTTCATTTTTTAATGAGGTTGACACAGTAAAAGAACTATCCTCATAACCCTTGTTTCATTTTTTAACGAGCTTGACACAAGATCAGGAACTATGCTCGACCAGACCCAGTTTCATTTTTTAAGGAGCTTGACATAGAAAAGTGAACTATGCTCCGGGATCCGTGGTTCATTTTATAACGAGGTTGACACAGGAACAAACTATCCTCGGTACACCTAATTTCATTTTTTAAAGAGCTTGACATAGGAAAGCGAACTATGCTCCGAGCAGACCCAATTTCATTTTTTAAGGAGCTTGACATAGGAAAGCGAACTATGCTCCGACTGAACTTCATCATAATGAATAGGAAGTTGGGGCTTCCAAGAGTGGCTCTCCCAGTGGGAGGTCAACATCTCAGAAGTCAGAACCCAATGCCCCCAGGACACTACGCACGACGGCGGCATCGCTGGATACAGGTATGGGATAGGTGGCCACGTAGTTGATTTGCGGGGGGGCAGATACAACTGGTGGATAAAAAATACGAGGGGACGACAACTGCACAGGAGGCATCGGGGGACTAACGAATGAAAATTTATCAATAGTCACCATTCTTCCATCGTGTGGAAAGCAAACCACACGGAAAAGTGAAGAGACAAGGGCCCCCATAGCATAAACATAATCACGACCAAGGAGAAGACTAAAATCTAAAACACTTTGGGTAACCAACACGTCGATATAGATGGTTTTACCTCCGAAAGTAATAGGGAACTTTGGGAGGACTCCTAGAGATGGATAGGCTCCTCCGTCGAAAGCCAACAGATTCTGCGTGACCGGCCCGAGCTGCGGGGAACCTAAAGCTTGCCAAGTAGTGTACGGCATAATACTGACCGATGCACCTTCATCCAGAACAGTGCCAGGTACTGCCTTATCACAGGCAAGTACCGTAATCTGGAAAGGCACATGGGATGGAAGGCGGAAAGCGGTCAGGTGACTCCAATCAAAGGAGATGGCCAAACTACTTGGTGGGGGAATCGTATGATCACCCCCATGCTCCATAGGAACTGAAGAGGGACTTTCGGGAGCAGCTGGGATAAGAGAGTCATTTCCGGACTCAGGTGAATCTGAGGAGACGAGAAGAACATGGGAATTACGCCCTTCCAAAACAGAGTGATTGGGTGGTGAACTCGAGTCGACACTCTTTTCGACCAATAGTTGGTCTAGAACAGGCTGGGCAGAGTCAGCTTTAGGAAGAGGAGGCTGGACAAGAGAGGAGTTTGAACCAATCTCGTTGTCAGCAGGGGGACGATCTGCAGCTGCAGAAAGACGTTGATATACAACGGGGAGTTTGGGTGAGGGAGCCTCGAGACTTTCCAAGACGTCGGAGGCTTTATCCATGTGCGAACAAAGGTGAAGGGGATGATTTCCTTCACAAAGTCTACAAGGGATTCGAATCTTCCCTTTTCCTTTACTATTCCCAACTGATAGGGTAGCATCACCGTGAGATTCAGAGGGCGATGAGGGGCAGGCCGGATCACGGGACCATACTTCTAAGACCCTGGGAATGCCAAGACAATCACGAAGAAGGTGGTCATCCTTGCACAATCTACAAGGAAACTTGACCTTCCGCGGAGGAGCAGAAGGTGGCCCGACTTCAGTGTACTCGAGGGGGTAGCTACGCTTTTAGCCTCTCCTTTGAGAGCCTTCTTCTTCTTTGTCTTCTTCTTCTTCTTCTTAGCCACCTGGTTACTCGAATCGAGACTTTCACCAGGCGAAGTAGAAGATCAAGACGTAGAAGTGGGCGTAGAAGGGGAGAGGTCCACCTTAGAATCAACATGAGGTTGTTCAGGTGGAGGGACTGATTGATCAATAGGTGAGACGGCAGGGACCAGAGAGGTTGAGAACAACCAAACAAGCAACCCAACAGTTAACCCTGGGAGGGACAACGTTGCCATGTAAGGAGCACCAACATTCTCGAGAGGAGGGAAATGACTAGGATTCCCGTCAGGGGGGGAACTTGGGTTGGTGAACCCAGAAAAAGTTGCCATCAAGAACGAAAAAGAAACCTACTCAAGCTAATGTGAACAAGACCTGATTGGGTAAATGTGAATGCGGCCGAATAAATTTTAAGACAAAGGAACTGAACTTGACCTTTTCATGTTTTAAGAGTCGAGAAAAGGACAAAAAGGTGACTCTGGTCACCTTCGAATGTTTTGTGAGCCCGAAGTGACAAACTGCTCAAGTGATCCTTTTCTTTTAAGGAGTCCGAAAAGGATCAAAAGTGACTAATCTGGAGAAACTAGGCAAAGGGTTTACTAGACAATCTGTAAAACTACTTATACACCTTGGCAATCATATGAAAACCAAGGACTTTCTGTACTGCAGTCAATCTTCCCGAATGCTGTGTTCGGTGTGTTACGGCTTGTAAGGTGGCAGACACGGCTTCCTATGGATTAAGGATGATAACCTAGTGGGGTCTCCCCATATACTCGATGGTACGTGGGAGCACAATCCATGTTAGACCATTATCGAGTCACAGAAGGAGGAATCACCCAACCGTAATGTGAAACAATAGTGACTAGGTTTAACGACGCCGGAACACATCTCTAGCCTATACCTCTAGATGTTTGCGTTAAGTTCCAATGCGTTGTTGAGTTTATTCAGTTCATTTTATGGTTGATCTTCAATTAAGTTTCGGTTTCGGGTCCTACCGTATGTAATCTCTCAAAATTCCCTAAATGCAATCTATATGCCAAAACATGTCATTTCATTCGATGAATGCTAATTACGAGAGAGTTGAAGAGCTTTCATGCAAACTAAATGACCACAAAACAACAAAGAACTTCCCTAATGCAGCTAATGGAAATTAACAAACTTTTCTTTAAGATCACTAATCACTAATCAAAACGAAAAGCTTCTAATTCTCATTAACTAATACAAAGCAAAAGAGATTTTTCTTTTTGATGATGGCAAATTGCACTAAACAACTTTGAGAAATGACAACAAACAAATTCCGTTTAATACAAGCACATTCAGTTCCCTAAATCACCAAGCAAACCTCCAAAGAATGAGAAAAGTCCCAAAAACACCAATGAGCCATGTAATCTAGGCTCAAAGTGAGGTGAAGCGGAATTCAAGTGAAGACAAAACAAGTCACTCAAATAACGCAACAAAATGATTCACAACTACCAAGCAAGTGCAAGGGAGCAATTAGAGAGTCGACTGGACCAATAGAAGACCAAAAACACCTAAGGGAGGCTCGACACACAAAGCCACTAGATGCCCTAGGGCTAGAAATGTGAAATCGATAGAAAATGGCAAACACCCAAAGGGTAAAGGTAATCTATGCAATTGTAATCTATGCACAATTCACTTGAAAAGTGTGCAAATGTAATCTATGCACAAATGAGAATTCTAATTATGCATGTGTGATCTATGCAAGAGAATTCTCAAACACAAGATGATTCTAATGTAATCTAAGAACCAGTCAAGTGCAAATCAAGAAAATTGGGTGAGATTTCCAAAGATCAAAAAATAAAAACACTCAAAGGTGATTAACACTCATACACAATTTAGTCCCCCCCCCCCGGCGAATGAGGGGGAAATTGTTTTGCAAAAACAAAAGCAAAAAGATGCAAAATTGTGAAAAGACTGAGAAAAACCTCCAAGTAATGACCAAAGGAAATCAAATTAAAAATTTCTCAAAAGATAGACTCAAAACTAGTCAAACAAGACTCCAACACACTCAAGCAATTGAAAAAGATGTGGCAAGATACAAATCCAAGCTCCGAAGGCTGGCAAACACGCGAACTGGAAAGGTTAGCAGGCCTAGCGCGATTGTCAGGCTGTAACTCACGCTGTAAAGGGATTGGCGCGGGTTTTCAGTTAGCAACATGTGCCAACTGGCGCGACTGTCAGAGGAAAAGCCGCGCTAATAAATTTTTCCAAGTCAAAAAGAAAAACAAGTGGTCCAAAGCTTGGTTTACAGTATCTAGGCAGGCCAGGAAGCAAGAGGCAGCAAGAATTTCAATCTAGAAAGCTATCCAAGCAAGAAAACAAGAGAAAACCAAAGAGGCAAGACAAACTCCAAATTGTTCAGTCCGTAAAACAAATCAGAGATTGACTGAAGTGGCTTTGATCTACTTCACTAATGCAAAGCAATAGTGTTTCGAAGGCTATCTGGCCGTACTTCAGGCTCCATCTAAAGTTTACAAATCAAACAATAAGCTAACTCCCCAGTGGAGTCGCCAAATTGTTGGAGAGGTAAATCCCCTCTACAGATAGAGGCGATCCCTACTAGCCCAGAACGGGTCTAGCAACAATCAAACAATGCTACCATGGAAGTCCCTAATTGTAAATAAAAGGTAGGTGATGAAGACCTACTTGGATTCCAACGCTATTGTTCGTAGAAGAGATGTCACCCTCACTCCTTTGCTTTGGCCAGTCACAGTCCTCCACGATCTCCGTGAATGGACACATGCACACAAAGAGAACAACACAAACACAAGCGTGAAATCTAATAAATGCAATTATACATCAGTCAAAAAGGATATAACTCAACATCAATCATTACGAAGACAATGAGAGTGGAACCATAATGATAGTCATCTATTATTAATAATCAACAAAGGAGAATACAACCAGAGTTCTGACGTCGAGTCCTCCTTTGGCTGGGTGCTAAGCTACACAAGTCTTGCAAAGCTTGAAGGGATGGGGAACAAGCCTCTCTCTCTTTAGTGACAAGATCTCCTCACTTAGGTTAAGCCTTATGGACATAAAGAAGGCTCTTGCAACTCTAATCTCTTGATATCTTCCTTTCAGCACCAGTATTACCACCACTAGCTTGCTCAAGGCATGGAGACAAGCTTTTATAGATGAAAGAGGAAAAGATAAGATCAATCACATTAATCATGGATTTGGCTTTATCACTTGGAAACTTCCATGGAAGGGTGGAAAACTACTTCCCATTCAAGGAGATTCGAAGCCAAACCATCCTCACCTAACATAGATTCAGTTGGTGAATGAGTTGGAGAGAACTTTCGGAAGTTGATTTGTTAAAAACTTTGCCCAAATAGGTTGCGCGATTGCGACTCTGGGATAGAGCGCTAACTGGCGCCCCTCTTTGGAGGATTTTCCCCATTGGTGCGAGAAGAACACAGTGAACCCGCGCTAATGTAAAAAGGGCTATTTTTATGGGCAAGCTACAGGAGATGTCTTCAGGGCATATGAAGCTCATATTCAGAGGGGAATGATGCAAGTGGTTTCAAGTCTTGTCACTTCTCACAAGTCCCGGAATGAGTCCTCCAAGGTGCAGGAGAGGTGTAACAGGGACGGTGAGAAACGGTGACAAATTACTGTGTAACAACTACAGTTCATAATTTTAGAACTAGATGATCTGAAAGTATAGATATACATGAGCGGAAATATTGAGCTCCTACAAAGTGAAAAAAGGTGTGTAGATTTTTTAAAATTTTTTCTTAAGCTTGGTTTGAAAATTTATTTTGAAGGAATTCAAAGGGCATAGTAGAGAATTATTATCGGTAACTGATGCCCTGAGGAAAGCAAATGCAAACACCTAGTAAGCAACTTGAAAGCTCTAGCATGACTCATGAAGAAGAGGAAGAAATGCTACATGATATATCAAAATTACAAGACCAAGTGCAACAAATGTCACTCTCACAAAAGCTAATAGAAGCTAAGATAAAGGGCGTGGAAACTAAGATGGGCGATTTGAAGATAGATTTGAAGATAGATATGAAGAGAGACATGGTATATGCACTCTCAAGAAAGGATGAGGATGTGGAAGCATTATTGTGCACCATTTCTATTATCCAACCAGATTGGATAAACAAAGCAAGGGAGGAATGGAAGAATGACGAAGAAGTTTGGGCACTCATTCAAAAGTTACAACAGGATTCCAGTACGTCCGATGCATTTAGCTGGAAAAATGATTTGTTATGGTACAAATATCACTTATACCTCTGTAAGAATTCCCAGCTAAAACAAAATATTCTTATGGAATTTCACACTTCTCCCTTAGGAGGGCACTTAGGATTTTTAAAAACTTACCACAGGGTTAAGAAGGATTTTTTTTGGGATGGCCTTAATTCAAATATTCAAAAGTTTGTGGTAGAATGTTTGGTTTGCCAACAAAATAAAGTTGAAACAATTAAGACACCGGGTCTATTGCAACCTTTATCCATTCCAAGCCAACGTTGGGAGGAGGTTTCAATGGATTTTATCACAGGTTTACCTAGCTCTGAGGGAAAGAGTGTCATCATGGTGGTAGTTGATAGACTTACCAAGTATGCACACTTTAATGCACTATCACGTCCATTTAGAGCCAGTACATTTTCTACTGCATTTATGGAAACAGTTCAAAAGCTACATGGAAACCCAAAGATTATTGTAAGTGACAGAATCTTATTTTCACTGGAAATTTTTGGACATAATTATTTTCTTGTCTTGGTACTCAGTTAGCTCATAGCTCATCTTATCATCCCCAATCTGATGGGAAAACTGAGATAGTAAACAAATGTTTGGAAGGATATCTTCATTTCTTTGTATCTGATAAACAGACACAATGGGTCAAAGGGTTACCTCTGGCTGAATGGTGGTATAACACTTCCTTCCATACAACAACAAAAATGACCCCATTTATGGCACTTTATTGGTATCAGCCACCATCCATCACATCATATTTAAGAGAAAATTCTAAGGTTCAAGCAGTGAACATCACATCGAACATCAACAACAAGTCCTCCAACTCTTAAAGGATAACCTCGTGTTGGCACATAATAGAATGAAACAACAGGCAGATCAACATCGCAGCGAAAGAAGTTTTGTTGTAGGTGATTGGGTATTTCTATGGCTACAACCATATAAGCAAATGTCCCTCAAGCAAGCTAATAAGGATAATAAATTATCACCAAAGTATTATGGTCCGTACAAGCTGTTGCAAAAGATTGGTACTATGGCATACAAATTGGAGCTTCCAGCAGCTTCTCGATTGCATCCAGTTTTCCATGTTTCATGTTTAAAGAAGGTTATAGGCGACAAGCTCCCAGTTCAAACAATATTGCCAGAACTTGATGAGGAAGGAAAAATTATATTGGAACCGGAAGCAGTCACAGAAACAAGATCTCGACAGCTACGGAATCGATCAATTTCGGAGTATCTTATCAAGTGGAAGAACTTATCTGCGGAAGATTCCACATGGGAGGATGAGAATTTTATATAGAAGCATCCAGAACTACTCAAGCGTTGAGGGAAACACTTTTTTGAAGGAGAGGGGCATGTTGGGTCCCTATAATACTAGTGATTACCCCATTACTATTGTAGTTATACCCCTTATTAATATTGTTGTGCCCCTATTGCCCCTATATTGTTATTACTGTGCCCCATAGAATCCCTCTATTGTTATTTTTGTGGCTTTATATTATTATTGTTAGGTCGGCTGGGTTATATTGTGACTCCTTAGACTCCTCTATATAGAAAGAGGTTTTGTCATTTGAATCATCCAAGAATTGTTCATTTATGTAATGTAAAGGAGGTTGCCCCCTCGAAGATGCTGAATTCTAAGGTGTTGATCTATCTTTTCTATCTTTTCTTGAGCTGGTTTCATAACAATGGCATCGTCTTCTGTTTGGTCTTTGAAATCAAGTGCTCCTTGTATAGTTAATGGAGATCTAATGTTATCAGTAAGATATGATACAGGGTGCCTATTAGTTTTGACTATTGTGACACTTGGCTGCGCTGGGGGTATAGAACTAAATTCTTGATATCTGTTCCCCTGGTTATGATCATATTTCCTTGCCGACAGCCAATATAGGCATCGGCAGTGGCGAGCCAAGGTCTTCCTAAAATCAATGGATGTCCATCAAGTCGGGTTTTGGGATTTATTATCAGAAAACCAGTTGGATATTCCTATGAGTCAACAAAGACCATGACATCATGTAGTATGCCCTCTAGCCTAACCACAGATCGGTAAGCCAATTCTAACAAAGTAGAGGTGGGTTCTATAGATGTAATGCCTAGCTTTTGGCAAGTAGTGGTTGTTAAGATATTGATTGCAACTCCAAGATCAACTAAGGCATTGGGCAGGGTTTGACCATAACTTTGGGCAGTTACTATTGGGTTTCCTAGGTCTTCGTATTTAATGGGTGTTTCTTTTCCTAATAATAAGTCAGATAGAGTGCCGACTACTTGGACTCTTGGATTATTTGTTATATTCCTCCTTGGTTTTTTTATGCACAATTCTTTGATAGTTTTTGCGTATATCGAGATGTCTTGAATGGCTTGGAGGAATGGAATTTTTATGTACAAATTTTGTAATTCTCCCAGAATGTCAAAATCAGGTTGTTGTGTAGGTCGAGGTATGACTAATCGTTCTAGGAACGGGGGAGAGGATGTGGATGCTTGATTATGAGTTTGTTGTTTATTCACATCCTCTTCATGTGACAGATGTTCTCTGGGTAACTGATCTTCAACCTAAACTGTCTTATCTCCCTCGGTTTGAATAATACGCCCAGATCTTTGTTGGGCCGTGAATACGACCACTTTGTAACACTTATTTCATCCATTTTTACTCTTCTCTATTATATCACTTGTTATAATTTATCATTTAAATCCATTTTATAAATGATTTATGCTCTTATGGATGAATATTATTTATCTTCCTTTATTTCTAATAAATTGATGATTATGAATTATTTTATCAATGATAGTTATAATAAGTTGGTTATAACATTATTCACCATTTTTAGCCTCCAAGGTAATTTCCAGATTGAAGATTTGATTTTTAAAAGCGCCAACTCAGAAATTCGCTGGAATAAGGAGTGACAGTTTTGCGATTGAGATTCTGAGCAAATGAAGAAGCATATGGAAAATCCGGAACATGGGTTTTGTCCAGAATGGACCCAATTAACCTTAAATAGAACGGTTTGCCCAAATTCGGCTTGTATTGAGAGAATCACAAGGTTCTTTGAGCACGATTTTCTCAGATTTGTTGTTGCGGCCGTCCTCCAAATCTCAGCTGCAAAGCCAAATTCGTTTTGCTCTTGTTGAGAGATGGATGGAAACATATCTTCTTGTTGATCAATTGGTTGAAAACAATCCAATTTTGTAATAATGATCATATTGTAATTATCACAGTTGTAACCACTCTCTGCTCTCTTTGTATTTAAATCAGAAAAGAGATCAGAAAGGGGGAGGATTTTGGGGATAATTAATTTAGAGAGAGATGATGAATTTAGAGATGGAGAATTAAGGATTCAGAACTAGAGATTCAAGAATGATGATGGATTATTCATGATAGGATAGGAAGAAGAAGGGATTGTTGCATGTTGTAATTCTCAAGCTTTTGCTGTTGTAATGATTTCACAATTTGATGATTAATATATGATTTGGGAGTTGCTGCTCATTCTTCTCATCTGAAGTAGCCCAGCAGCGTCTGCTGGCGGCTAAGGGCCCAGCCACTGGTGGATTACGCTGCTGCTGTGTATTATATCTTTCCAATTTCTGCCGTGTGATTGCTTGATTTAATTCTTATTTCTTTGAATCATATTGCCTAACAATATCATGTTTTTGCAGCAAGCTGTTATAATATTTTATGAAATTGTTTTATTGCACAAGCTGAGAATGAATCGTGTGGTTGTTCTTTTCCATCGTAACAAAGATTATTGTCCTTCTCAACGTATATTGTTATGCTGCTCATTTCAAATATAAAGCTTCGATGTTCTATTTCAATTATAGTTTCATTCCATTTGTTGTTCCGTTTGATTGATATTCATTACAGATTATTGTTCAATAGGATTGGTTATTCGATTCCTTTAATTCCAGTTTGTTGTCCATTTACTTTGTTGTTCATTTCTGTTGATTAATTGCAAGAGTTTGCTTTTAAAGAGTTTTCCTAGTTTACTTTCAATAGCAGCTTCAGTTCAATTTCGATTTCCTTTTAGTTGCTTTAAAGCAGGACTGTCAACTGTAGAGAACATTGGTTATTGCTTCCTCGTTCCCAGATTGATTGTCATGTTCCAGTTTGATTTTAATTGCACCAATTTCTAGAGGAATGAGTTATTGCTACTGTATCCTCGATTGATGATTGTTTGAGTGAATGATTTAGTTTAGAACATTTCAGTTTCTTGCTGTTCCATTTAGATTTTGTTTCCAGCGTTCATTTACTTTTGTATTTTAAGCACTATACTACAAAACATTACTCTTGAGTAAATAGCCGCCTCAGACTGAGTACACTCTTGAAATAAAAAGTCGTCCCTGGGTTGACAATTAATGTGAGGTAATTAGGAGTTACAAAGACACCTTTTT
>APFE030747916.1:0-10477 GCA_000404065.3 Pinus taeda | reverse complement strand
AAACTGAGATAGTAAACAAATTTTTGGAAGGATATCTTCGTTGCTTTGTATCTGATAAACAGACACAATGGGTCAATGGTTGCCTCTGGCTGAATGGTGGTATAACACTTCCTTCCATACAACAACAAAAATGACCCCATTTATGGCACTTTATGGGTATCAGCCACCATCCATCACATCATATTTAAGAGAAAATTCTACGGTTCAAGCAGTGGAACATCACATCGAACATCAACAACAAGTCCTCCAACTCTTAAAGGATAACCTCGTGTTGACACAGAATAGAATGAAGCAATAGGCAGATCAACATCACAGCAAAAGAAGTTTTGATGTAGGTGATTGGGTATTCCTACGGCTACAACCATATAAGTAAATGTCCCTCAAGCAAGCTAAGAAGGATAATAAATTATCACCACAAAGTATTATGGTCCATACAAGGTGTTGCAAAAGATTGGTACTATGGCATACAAAATGGAGCTTCCTGCAACTTCTCGATTGCACCCAGTTTTCCATGTTTCGTGTTTAAAGAAGGTTATAGGTGACAAGCTCCCAGTTCAAACAATATTGCCAGAACTTGACGAGGAAGGAAAAATTATATTGGAACTGGAAGCAGTCACATAAACAAAAACTCGACAGCTACGAAATCGATCAATTTCAAAGTATCTTATCAAGTGGAAGAACTTATTCACTGAAGATTCCACATGGGAGGATGAGAATTTTATGCAGAAGCATCCAGAACTTCTCAAGCGTTGAGGACAACACTTTTTTGAAGGAGAGGGGCATGTTGGGTCCATATAATACTAGTGATTACCCCATTGCTATTGTAGTTGTACCCCTTATTAATATTGTTGTGCCCCTATTATCCCCATATTGTTATTACTGTGCCCCATAGAATCCCTCTATTGTTATTTTTGTGGCTTTCTATTATATTGTTAGTTCGGCTAGGTTATATTGTGACTCCTTAGACTCCTATATATAGAAAGGAGGTTTTGTCATTTGAATCATCCAAGAATTGTTCATTTATGTAATGTTAATGTAAAGGAGGTTTCCCCCTCGAAGAGGCTGAATTCTAAGGCGTTGATCTATCTTTTTTATCTTTTTCTTGAGCTGGTTTCATAATAGGACCTTTGAACAATAGAAGGCATGACAATTGTTTTAACCAGACAGCACTAGACTCATGAACACTATAGAGTGTTTAAGATATGAATATGCAATGGCATCAGGGTATATAAGCTAAAAACTCATAGGTTGGTAGGGTTCATATTGAGAGGCTATCAAAATGATGGCTTATCTGAGGGAGTGCCATGTTCAAGGGAACTTTTGTTGCCAAACCATGCTTTAGGATACGATTGTACTTCCACTTTTCCCCGCCTGATTTTTAATGACTCCAGATGGGTAAACTCATCGATCTTTTCATGTTTAGATAGTCTAAAAAGGATTGCAAAAAGAACGACTCTTTGCCCTATCTGATTAGTTTAATGAGTCCAGACAGGAAAACTCATCGATTTTTTCATCTTTTAAGAGTCTAAAAAGTATCGTAAAAAGAACGACTCTATATCTTGTCTATGTATTTAAAGAGTCTAGACTAGACAAATCGGTGATCTTTTCATTTTTAGAGAGTCTGAAAACACCGTAAAGAGAGAATCCATGGTGGTCCTTTGTCATAGTTGTTAAACAGGTGCGACAAAAGGTTAATAGTATACCCATATCGGTTACATTTCCGTATTTAATCTACTAGACCCGGATAAAGAGAAACCTTTACCCAATAGATGTCAATCTCATTTTGTTATGAGTATGAGGTGGTGGACTAAAATCATGTTTTGTCGTGACACTTTAACGAGCTTAGTATCAAAAACTCGGGATTTTTCATTTTTTAATGAGCTTGAAAAAAGTACCTGAAAGAATGCTCAGGTCATCTTTATCATGTTTATGAGTAGCAAGACACAGCTCGGGATTTTTTCAGTTGAAAGAGTGAGAAAAAAGTGCCTAAAAAGGATGATCCGTTGGCCTTTTTCAGTTTATGAGCCAGAGCAAGATAAAGAAAAGAGGTGCTCAGAGCATCGTTTGCATATATTTAATGAGTGCAAATGATGAAAAACTCAGGGATGTTTGTATTGTTTAAAGAGAGATAAAATATCCCAAACAACTGCTTTACGGATTGTGGTATGGATGTTTAATGAGTCCTACTACAAAAACTCAGAGATGTTATTATTTTTTAAAGAGAGATAAAATGTCTCCAAAAGTGCTCTATTTATCGTCGCATAGATTTAACGAGCGCAAGGACAAAAGCTCAAGGATGTTTATATTTTTTAAAGAGAAATAAAATATCCCTAACAGTGCTCTATTTCCAAAGTATATGCCTGGTGCCATACTAGGCATGATACTTCTTTAAGTAGAGCCCATTCTGGGCTCCTTGAGCAGGACTCCTTCCCAGTCGTGTAATTCATATGCCCCTTTTGAGAGGACTTTTGTAACGATGTAGGGACCTTTCCATATGAGTCGCAGCATGCATGCTTCCAAGAGATTATCTTTTGGATGATAGAGTGATACGAAGTCACCCTCTTGGAAAGAAGAAAACCTGACCGCTTGTGCAAATCTGGCTTGTACCTGCTCCTTGTGAGCTGTGAGTGCTAAATCAGTAGCTCTACGGGTTTTATCCAATTGTTTGAGGTATAGTAGGCATTCTTCTTTGACCATAGGGCTGGGCATGGGTTCAATGGTTATATCGAGGGAAGGAAGTGGCCACCCATTCCGTTTTGTCTTGTCATAAAGTTGGATCTCATGCGCGACAAATGATGGGTTAAAGTCAGGCATTTCCACTTGAGACCAAACAAATTCTTCATGGAATTCCTCATGTAGGCAGGTGGAGTTTGCAATTTCCTTAGAAATGCAAGCTGCGCTCATTTGGGTATCTTCCATGGTGCCTGTCATGATTGAAATGTCTATGGGCATTGACCTGGAAGTGTCATCCATATTTTAGTCCAACCTAGAAGGTTGAATGCTTGTATAGGGTGGGGAAATGATTTCGTTTGTGTCAGATGATAATACTTGAAGAGGAATCATGTCTAAATCAGATGTCAGACCCCGAATATGCCATTCCGCCCAAGGTTGCTCTCCAAAACTCATGATTTCTCTAATGGCTTCGTCTGTTGAGGGGAGTTGATCACATGGATCTAAAGGAAGAACAGTCATGGGAAGGGGGGTGGTACCGTCAGCAATAGCCAACTTGATCAGAGATGTGGACGCTAATTGAATGCCTTGGTAGGCTGATTCAGCTGATGATAATGGCATCTGGTCTCCGAATGTGTCAAGGTCTGAAGGCGCCATTAGGATCCAGGGATCGGTCGGTTCATGAGGAATTGATGAAAACATGTTGACTGATTGTGGAACCTGTGGTGATGGATGAGGAAAACAACCCATTAGGGAGGAAGCCTTCAACAAATTGGTACCTATACTGATAAAACTGTCAGTTACGCCTCCTACTAGGGGTACAAAGCCGTTTGGTAATGGTGAATAATCAGAGGTGTATAAAGACAACTGATCCACTGTTATGACCTTTCCATGCAATGGAAATAGGACAATATGAAAGATAGTGGATACGATGGCCATCATGGCATATGTCCAACTGCGACCTAGCAATAGATTATAGTCGAGTTTTCGGTCTACGACTTCTACAACCACCGTTACGGTTTTCCCAGCCAAAGTGATGGGAAAACTGGCTAAGTATCCTTTTTGGGACAAAGGTGTGGCCGTCGAAAGGTTTAAGGGAGTTCGACGATGGGGAGAGGGTTGGGGAACCTAGGGCGAGCCAACATGAAGCCGACATGACGCAGGTTGAAGCACCTTCGTCGATGATAGTTTGGTGTATACCTTTCCCTTTCGAAGTGATATGCACCTAAAATGCAAGTTGGTGGGAAAGGGGAGTTTTACACTTGTCCATGTCGAAAATGGCAAGCATGGAATCCATAGGGTCAATACCCCGGATAGCCGAAAGCAAAGATTTCTTTTGGCTGGGGCATGTATGTAATACTTTGAGCGCCAACATAGCTGACGACACTTGCACCAAATCCTGTATGATGTTGTAGAGTTGGGCGGCATGTGTAGATGTGTTGTGCATTGTGCGTCGAAGTGCCCCATTGGGGGGTTGAATTACAAAGTCCTCAACTGGCCTTTCGATTCACAAATCATTGGGCGGTGATGGGTTTTGACTTGCGGATGATTCTGCTGCCGGAGCGACACGAGCTTCATAAGATTTGGCTCTGATTGTTAGTTCTACCATTTCAAATGTGTAAATGGTAGAACTTCCTTCACTAGCTGAAGGGTGTTGCGAACTGTCGCTGCCCCCTGATGTGGGTTGTGGTTGGTTGGCAATGAGATTTTGTTGCAGTTGATTAGGAAAAGGATTTCTAAGGACAGCGGGTGCCTTACCAGAATATTTCCTGGCAAGGTAATCCATACATTCTTGAAGATGCAGACAACGCCAGGTTATGTGATCTTCAAGACAGAGTTTGCATGAATAGTTGGTGCATTTATCCTTTTCTACATCAGTAGGCGTAGTGGCCTTCTGTTTTGGGTTGGGTTGCTTAGATGACTGCTCCTCAGAAGGAGTGGTCTTGTTTTTTTTCTTCTTGTTCTTGCTACTAGATTTTTGTGTAGACTACACAGAGTTAATCGTAGTAGCAGGAAGAGCAGTTGTTTTGGTAGAGGGGTCCACTACCAACTTGGCAACGAACCCACTGAGTTTTTTTACAATGCTCGTGGAGGTTGCATTGACGATCCTGTCGGCATGCGCTCTAGGGCACTGAGTGGTGGGAGGATTGGGGTTATCAGGAGCATAGGGGATAATGTCGTAGAGAGTGCCAGACTGTGAATAGATCAAATCTAAGTGTTGGGCATGATGTATGGATTTGTCCTCCGTGACCGCACCACCTAGAGCGACATCTCTAGCGATTTGTGGGAGTAGCGACTTACAGAACCAGTCTGTTAAGAGAAAATCAGGAATGGGGGCTTTGACTAACCTCCACCTATGTCTCCATTCATGGATATGATCGGAGATGTGGGTGGAGGTATCCTAATGAAACGAAGTGAGGAGTTCCGTCCTTGTCTCATAATGGATAGGTAACTGAAAGTGCTTTAGAAAATCCATCGCTAAAGCATCAAAGGTATCCACTGATGCACATGGTAACTCAATATACCACTTTGCAGTATTTCCAGTGAGGGTGCAGGGAAAAAGATGCAACTGGACACTATCATCTACCATAGAGTTAGAAACACACCATAGATGGTAGGTGGTGATGTGAGCGCCCAGATCCTCCCCTTGTTTTCCATCGAACTTAGGAATGTTCGTTGGTATTTTATGCGAGATTGGAAGCCATTGTAGGTTATGGTAGATGGGGTTATTTGTCAATTTGTATAAGTTGGGGATATCCAATGTTTCCACAAAAGGCAAATTGTTGGGTGCCCTCGACTCGAACCACTATGATGACAGATGAACTGAGGAGCTTTGCGCTCCTCCCATCGTTTGGTTCCCCATGGTGTACATGGGCTACATGGTGCAGTAGTTCCTTTGTGGTACAGTGTTGTAAAGTGGATTACCATGAGGATTTTGATACTGGGGTATGAAGTTACCCCCAATATAAGCAGTGCTCCCTTGACTCATCTGAGCATGTGAGCAGGGTGCCCCCATGGTTTGGGTGGGAATCCCTTGTGGATTCCCAACTAAACTAACTGTATGGCTTTGATTGACAAAGGGAAAATTCATGTCAATCAGCGACTATCCATGCATGCCCGAGAATGGTGGGGGGACTGTGAGATTCCCTGCCGCCATGTGCATATTGGGAACCACCCCAGACGTTTGAATCTGGGGGTTATAATTGTACATTGGCGGTCGACCTTGATTTTGGTAAACTGGGACTACACCCATAGTGCCACATTGAGTGTTATATGGAGCATTTTATGTGGCACTAGTCGAAGGTATGGTTTGATGCACCATAGGAGTGGAACCTGGCATTTACTAGGTTCTGCTGATAGAGGGTGTTATTTGAGTTTTAGTACCTGGGACAAATGAGATTGTGGGGTTCCACATTATCGATGTTGTGATGACCATCGACTGGGGAAGTGGTAGAGGACTCACAGTGTCTCTATAATTCCACAACCCTTGAGGTGTCGATTGAATAGATGGGAGAGTTCCTCCCAATGAAGAGTGAAGTACTGGTATGACAGGATCAATAACATGATCCTACAGATTTGTAAGCGGAGTGTTAAAATGAGGAAGAAATCCTCTGGAAAATCAGAATTGTCAGTCATCCAGAACAATCCCGTGTGCGATTTAGGAGACTGGTCCCTTGAAGATGAGGAATCCAAGTCAGTGGATCTTGACAGATCCTCAACAGTGAATGGAGGAAGTCCTAACAATCATCTGGATTGATGGTGAGGGTTGGATGTAGCCAGAATGACTGGTAAATTTAATTAGATAAATTTTAAGGTGATATTCTTTAAGTCTCAAAAAAATAGCACTCAGGTACCTAAAAAGAAAAAATACACTAAAAATGACAATCAAAAAATAAAGTGAAATTACCTTGTCTGATAAACACTGATTACTGGAGATGAAACCCAGTCTCTCAATGAGTAACAGAGAAGGATGGCCAAATGTACGGTTATGGTTACTTGTGAGCTTCGCACGAACCTCAGATTGAGGGGCCAAGTACTCTCGTGAAGATGAGCACCCTCCCAAAGAATGAAGACAAAGTAGGTGCATCTATTTTAGGTACCAGGACAGCCCGTCCCAGTCACCTTAGGTAAGTACCTAGAAGTATTGGCCACTAGAGATAACTCAAATCACAAGACATTACCAGGGGGGACATAGTCGTAGATAGCACGTTGTGTGGGCAGGATACTTGAGTCCCTGACTTAGTTCCAAAATCCTACAGACTGGCTCTAAGACGATTCCTGCACAAAAGAACGAAGCAAACCAATCACAACATATACTTCTGACAATTAATGTAAGAATCTGTAACAAACATGTATAAATGTGTAACTAATCTAATCAACATAACAAGCATCAGAATGAACAAATAAATGCACAATATCACCGACACTTCGAGTAGTGGAACACAATCACAGTCCTATATTCAGAAGAGTGATTACAACAACCCTGTTGTATCAACTTTCCTTATCCCTTCTTCCTCTCTCTCTCTCCTTATTTTAGCTAGCTCCTTCAAGAATATGGCAATATCACAACAGCACCATGTACTATCCTTCTAAATGCTCTGACCCTTGTGCAATGGCCCTCTCGTTGCTTATATAGCAATCAAACTAGGGCTGCCCAACTCCACCTATGGTTCATTTGGGTAAAAACCATGAACCTGCCTTTTTTACCAGCTTTTTCCCATTTTCCTCTGTTTCCGGAATATAATTTCTCCAAATATCTTGATTTTTGGAGTTTCCCTACTTTTCTTGCACAAATTTAGGGAAATAATAACTAGATATTTTATGGTAGATTCGTTGGCATAACCACTTGAGCATCACTAAAGTTCACTAACGCTCCCTCTGGTCTAACAATAAGATTTAGAAGGTTGACTAACGCTCCTTTATCCTTGTAAACAAGCTTTATAAAGCAGGTTATCAGTGCACAGAGAGCATTAGTGTGGATTTTGGGCCTGCAACTGTGGTCATTCTTTCAGTCATCTTGTCTTTCTCCTCTGAGTTGATTAGGAGGTCGATTTTTCCTATAACAATATTGGTACGCAAGCAATATGACATTCAGAATTTAAGTTTCATCTCTGGTGTTGCTCTGCTGCCAGCAAGCCTGAACAGTACCCTGATAGAGTCACGCATGAACACAAGCATCACTCCGCTTCCAGTGAGCCTAGTTAGTACCCCAATGGAGTTACTTGCATCATGTCTATGTGAAGGAAGTCTTTCTCTTCTTTCTCCTTATTCATTTTTCATTTTTTTTTCAAAAGTTTTCATTTTTTCATTTTTTTCAAAAATTGTGCATAACACTTATTCATTTCAGAGGTTGAAGAGGGATCCTGATTTATTGAGAGCAGAAGTGGTTGCTCCTTCAGTGAAGTGTTTTGTATATACCTCTGACTTACTTGTTAAGGTTTTCCCCATCACCTTACTCTACTTAACTGAGCTGACAAGGGTTAACCCAAAATAATCGACTAGAGTAGGTGATACTAGTTAGCGTGCAAGCGTTGTTTTTTCAACAAGCTTCACTTCGAACATAACGCATTTTCCATTAGTGTATCATGGACAGAAGACAACAAGTTCTTCATATAGACACATGACAAAAGATAATCAAGTATTGATAACTGCACAAGTCCTCTTGTACTTTACCTTGCTTGTTTCAAGATTCACGCATTGTTCATGCAAAACTAACCTACAAATGTAAACAAGCAAACAACAAATAAAAGAGCGAAGAGCAGAAGAAAAATGAGAAAGCAAGTGAGTAAGAAAACAAGAAAAACAAGCAAAAAAACATAGAAAGTAAGAATCAAACATGCATGCAACCAAACAAGACAAGAAGCAAACACTACTCTTACTCCTAAACTAAGGGTGTATGGGCCTGATCACGTGAAGTGATATTTCCAATGCAACCAACGATGCATTCGTTGAACCATGTTGGTGAAGGCATGGTTCACGAACAACGCAATTTTGTGAACCAACAAACATGAAAGATATAACAATAAAGACAAACACACTCCGAGTTTAATTGAATCCACAAAAAAAAAGAGTATAAGCGCATGAAATGCAATCTGTGGACTTACCATGGTGTTGTGCGACACTGCATGCAACTGTTAATAATACACATTCTGTTGAATGTGAAATGCAAGTAAATGAGAGAAACAAAGACAACTTGCATTGCATATGTGTGTTTGGTGTGTAATATTCCTCCAATGCATGGTCGATGGGATCTTGTAGTTCGAGAGGAGGAAGTGAAATCTATGTGTGGGATTGATATTCAATGCATATAGATGAGTGATGAGGAGCCTCAAGTGTTTCAACAATTTCCTGACTGGAAGCAAAACCAACCTTAGGACAACGAGGGCTTGAAATAACCATTAGCTCAAGCTGAAGTGCCTCAATTATCTACGGGGTTTTTACTTCATTGGCATATATCATCATAAACAGGCGGCTTTGAAAAATCAATAGTCATATAATCATCATCGTGATCGAATATGGAACTAAAGATATCACAACAACTACGATAAGAAAAATAAATGATTTCGTCAGCATCCTCATGATCAGATAAATCAAACAAAGGGGTAGATGAGAACAAAGAATGTTCACCCTCTACCTTTTAAGAAAAAGAAGATGAAAAATCAAGTGGATTTTCAATGAAGCATTTGTCCTCTCCACTGTCGAATGATGAACTAACATTCAGTGTATTCTATGAATGATAAACAATGGGTGCATCTATTGGTGGATTTACATAAGGAAAATAAGAGATATCAAAATCACCAAAGAGGTCAAGAAAAAGCAGAGGAGGTGTGGACAGAAGGGGATCATCCTTTGTCGCGGGTTGATGTTCAGGTTCCCAGTCATACTCATCATGAATGAAAATGTAGGTTTGTTGTGCAACACCAACTCCGTCGATGGCTTGATCCTCATTCGCAACAGGTGTAGAGTCCGGAACAGAAGAACACAAGACAGTGCAATCCACAGGATCAGCAAATCATGAAGACGGAGGTTGTGGTAACAAATGCATGTGACAACCCATGGGCTTCACAATGAAATCCATGCGAAAATTGAGAGAAGTGATGTTGGGAGGATATGATAGTTGAATAGACGTGTGCACATGTTATCCCACATCACTCTATGGTGGTGGAGCTATGTAAAGACCCGATTATGCTATATACAATTTTTTTTTTTTTTTTATAAATAATACGACCAGAAAGAAATGCATTGAGATTTCACTTCATTCAACACACACATTACTGAAGCTCATTTCAGGAACATATCAAAACATTTACATCCTTTTAATCTAAGATCAAGTAGTAACGAAATACACATGTACCGTACACCGGAAGGCAAGACTCCGATTGCTCTGTTGTCGCTGGTATTCCCTGGTTGCCGGTCACTTCTGCGAGTGTATGATGACGACTTGATCCGAAACAAGACCCACCGGTTTACCTCCCAGCCTACTCCTTGAGTACTCTTCTTCCCCGCGGACCCCCGAGCTACAATGGGGTTGTACAATGGAGGAAGAATCTAGCTGGAAGAGGAGAGCAACCTTAGCTCAAGAGTACCCTCTCTAAAAACCCTCTACCTCACCAAACTCACTATAGCTTCGCAGTCACTGCTTTGACATCATATCATCCATCCCATAATAGGGTTCCCCCAAAAATTCCCTTCTACCATGGCCTGCCCCTTCTTTTATAAGATTTCTCAGAGATGACACTTGGCATGTCATGCATAATTATAATATTTTTTTCTTTTTAATAGCTTGATTATTCACCCACCCATGTGT
>APFE030747915.1:15509-40939 GCA_000404065.3 Pinus taeda | reverse complement strand
TGGGGATATGGGACCAGTTTCCCAATTTATGTGTGTGTGTGTGTTGAGAATTGATATTTCCTTCCTAATAACTTCTAAGTAAAATGCATTTATTCTAAATCTAATGCAATTGTATTCTAATGAACAAAAATATCTAATTCTAAAACTAACCCGAGATTTAATCTTTTAGTTATGCGATCTAAAATGATTTCAAATGGAAATTGGTAATAAAGATCATTCAATTGCTATGAGAAAAGAATTCAATAAAGACAAACCATTTCGTATAAAAAGTTAGACGAAACGATTGTGGAAAACATATTGCATAATAATTTATTCATATATTAAGCATAAATAAATAGCTATCACCGTACAAAAGTGCCAAATGATAACTCAAGCATTCAAGCGTTCATATATAAATAACAAAACATGAATATCACCTTAACACATAAGCATAAATAGTTAAGAGATAAAAGTACCATTTTTAACTAGTTCTACTCATGAGCTTCAGCAATAATGATTTATTTCTTCTTAATCCAGTATCTACTAAGAGTACAAAAGTGCAACATCAGTATTAGATATTAAACACAGATATCAATAAATCATGTTCCATTCATTCATCAAAACCTCCTCGGAGAGTGCAAAAGTGCATGTTCTAAGGACAAGTTTTTGACAAATTTCAAGACGCTTCTCTAAATGCATGAGAAGGGTTTAAATACTACTAGCTAAATCTAAAAATAATTTATTACAAAAATTTAGGATGCAGTTTAAATGACCATCCTCATTTCAAGCCAAAAATAAAGTAAAACTAAAACTAAAACTAAAACTGAATCTAAAACTATAACTGGCAATTAACTATCTATGTATCTGTTCCTTGTAGTCGCAAGCATTCAGCATTTGCTTGAGGAGAGTTGGCTAGCCGACCTTCGACTTTGGCTGTCCTGCGAAAATAGAATCGGCAAGTATTGGTGCCATTTTCTCGACAGAATTAATGATACATTTGAGAGTCATGCACTGGCTGTGTGGTTTTACCAAGTATGTCCAGTAAGAATCCCAATTCAACTTGGTTAACCTTTTGATGGACTCTTCTCTTGCTTGAGCCTTCTGTCTCCAACTTGTCTATAGGTGCTATACATTTGGTAAATATCCTAGAATGGTCTTTGATATGAGATTTTCTCTGTGTAAATTTTCATTGATGTAGTCAATGATGTTGTTTGCTGTTGTGGCTGCTTCTTCTGCCTATTGTTTTTCTTTCCTGATCTGTGCATCCCATTTACTAAAGAGTATCTCTTTGTGGTTTCATTAATTATGGGTGCACCTGGATTTTTTCCTTCATATGATTCTTGCCAAGAAAAATATTCAGTAACTCTTTTATCGATTAAATCGTAATCATGTCGCAAGTCCATGACTTGATTAGTAATTATATCACTTGTTTCGCAATAAGAGCTCCATTGTGATATTCTTTGGCACAATGTTTCTTGTTGCTGCAGGAGTTGATCATTTAAGGAAATGGATTCTGTGACGAATTCTGTAAGCTTAAGATCATCCTTGTGCATCTCTTGCATAACCTGTAACTGTTTTTCTCTCTCGGTCAAACTGTTTTGGTATCCTAGCTGCATTTGTTGAAAGTCTTGCTATAATCTTTCAAGTTGTTTCTGTGCTTCGCTGTCGGCGTTGGCTTGTTGTAGCTATTGCTGCAAAATCTATATTTTATCTTCTTTTTCTTTTAGTAATTGTTGTACCTCAAATGCGTTATCAATGGTCGCAGAAGCATATGCTCCTACGATCTGAGATAATTTAGTGAGATTTTTAGTAGGATCAGTGGTAGGATCTTGCCAAAGGATGTCTAATTGCTCTACATCATGAGAGAGCACACTTTCCAATTTTCTTTTCTTTCTTTGTCTTCTCACCACCATCTTATGTTGTGGACTATAAAATACATCAAGAGGAGGAATTTCCTCTATTTTGAGCATACATTCAGAAGATGGGGTAATGGGAATATGTTCCATTTCTGGGACATTGCTAATTGTCCCTGTAACTATATCATCCATTATCTGTACATTACTTTCAGGTGTCTTTGTGCTCTGTCCCTTAGTATTGATTAATTCATTAAATGTCTCCCATTCTTTGTCCAGCTGAGTTCTGACAGGTGGTGGTTGGACGATGAGAGGGGGAAGATTTTTACCTGTGGAGAGGTCACAACCTGTTGTTTTGGGTGCTCCTTAGACTGGGTAGTATCCCTTACTGACCCTTCGCTTTTATTATGGTCACTCTCAGACCTCTTGGAGTGTTCTGATGTTTCTCTCCTAGATTTAGATTTAGATCTATCTGTGGCTGAACTTCCACTAAGACTGATACTGGGAGTTGGTTGCCCTACTGGTTCCAAGCATAATTTATCCAAAGCGATATTAGCTAACCTCCTTTCTCTGTAGATTTTGAACTCTTGAAATTATGCTGGAGGAAATCTCATTTGGGTTGAATGCAGAACTTCTTTAAGCGTACTTTTCTTTTGAAACATATCATCAAACATATCATCTTATTTAGAAAATACTTTTATTTTGATTGCAGTAGTGAAATTCTTAATGATATTAGAAGGGTCGAACTGTCTTCTTGGAAATTTGAACAATCATAGACATAACATGTTGTCTACTTCTTTGAATGCATGGCCTAAATCGAATAGTGAAAAGGCCCCACAAGCCACAGGAAATTGTGGCCAAATGGCATTTTTCTTGTCCTTCAGCTCTTTACTCATACCTCCTACTCCACAGGTCTGATAGGCAATCTCTCGTGCCAGTAATTTATCAGGGACATATAAAGGTAGGACATGAGGGGAATCAAGACTTCCGAATACTCTGATATATGTGAAAAGTTCTTCTCCGAAACATCTCGTGACATGGATCATATTGACCTCCGCTTCGGGAGAAAACCTTGGAGCATCTTTATCATACAATATTTTGTATAGAGGTAACATGATTCCATGACAAATCTTGTAGAAATATGGAATTAACTTGGAATCCCATAATTCGTTGTGATAAACATGAATGGGTAAGGGGTCTTGAGTAGTCCATTTCCAGCCCATTAGAGGAAACTTGGAAATATAATAGATTGCATCCATCACATAAGCAAATAAGTAGAAAGGGGCATGAATCCTCTGGGTAGTAGTTCTTTTGGACTGGTAATTCAAAATGGCTGTGGCTAAATTGTCGGACAATATCTTATCCCAATCCACAATAGTAGCATTAGTGGATGCATTCAGTAATGGTAGCCATTCATATGAAAATTTGTTAATGTCTGGCTTTCCAAAAAGTCTACAAAGCATAGCAGCAACAAAGCAATATGGGGAGGTGAGAGAACCAATACTATACATAATGTGCTTATCCTTTTTTAGTGGTTCATCCCTTCTTGACCAGTACTTGGTGCATTCTACCAAATCTTCATTTTATTTAGAGAAATTTTCCATGAACTGTTTGTTATAAGTCGCCTATGGCTCTGGTAGATGATACATGAGCCTCAAATCTTGTGGAGTGAACGAGCCAATGAGTCCTTGACTCTGAGTCTTAAATTTCTAGTTTGTGATATCAGCACTATCCAATACCCATTTGACCATGTTTGTGTATGGAAGAATCTTGGGTCTCGCCACTATCTGGTGCAAGAATGAACATGCTAGTTCTTTAATAGATGCCTCAAACGACCCGCGTGAATTTGCAGTAGCTGAAAGTTCCATTACTCTGGGATTTTCTTCCTCGAGTAGGCTATGCATGCTTTCCCAAGTAGTAACACCGACATCTTTGTTACAAGTGGTGTCTGTGTACAAGGGCATCATTTCTTTATCCTCAGAACTCAGAGCTTTACTCTTCTTTTCCATAATATTCTGAACACTGCTATGTATACTTCTCTACTCTTCGCTCCTGTAGTTTACGAATGAGGTAAGAGTAATGATAAGAAAAAGGTGACGGGAAAGCTTTAACTACCGAAAACATATAAAATATATCACCCTACGTGAAATGGATCTTCGATCAGATCAAAACCATATTACATTAATGATGCCAACTAACTCATTAATTAACATTAACGCGCGTAACTGGGCATTCGTTTATGGGAAAAACTTTTTCGAACAACGAGCCCTAAAGATCTGTGATAAGGTGATTTTGTGATTTGCTTCGCAATATCACAGATCATAATATCACGAATCCGTTGCGAATGGCAATCGTCCATTAGAATGTGTTTTCTGCGACATGCGATTTGCGAGATGCGCCATCACATATCGGCGATTTGAGGCATTTCACTTTAAGTGATATTTGAGGCATGCGATGCGATGAGTGCCTTTTAATGCATGATTTCGCATCGTGATTTCACAATCTTAGGATATGATTGTAGGAAAGCAACCATTACCATTTTGCGATGTGACGCTCCTTATTGAGAAAGTGGATTTATTCGAACTTATCATAAAACTTAAGTCTTTCTAGTTTTTTCGGGTATTCTGCTAGGTTTATGATAGTAAGTTTTATTCAAAAAGGGAATACAAGCACTAATTTATTTTTTTAATTTTTTGAATGAGGGTCACCACTTATTTAGTATTAATGACAAAACTAAATAAGAAGGGGGGTTGTTGCTGGCCAGAACAATTAGCGATTCACTTGGAAGAACCAGTTATCTCTGCTTTTCTCTTGAATTTTCTAAACTTCCAAAATAGAAAACTTTTCCAGAAAATCAAACTTTATTATAAAAAGATAAAGTACACCATGCTTGCAGCTATCAATAATAGTTTGTTTCTTCCATGTTAACATTGTCGATTTACTTCCTATAGCTAGGCATTGTATTTACATCAGTCACTACTTGGTTTATAAAGGTAAAAACAAAGCCTTCTCTATAAATTAGTTTTAAATATGCTCATTTGTCATAGGTAGAGCCTCTGCTGCCAGCAAGCGTTTATAGCCTCGACAGGGTTACCTATTATCCAACAATGATCCTGTATCCTACTTGGAGAAATATACGATTTTAAAAGAGAAATCCATATCCACACTTATTGCTTTTATTTTATTTTAATCCTTAAAGAACAATGCCTTGGTTTGGCAGCCAAATTATGACAATGCTACTAACTTGATTTATAACTTTTCTGAACAAGCTAGCTCGTGATGAGACCCCTTGTCTTTTGATTGTAACAATCTCGAGCCATTGCCCTGTTTTGGTATGCAGTTTTAGCAAAGTCAACAAGCTATAATATCTATGATCATGATAAGTCGGCTCGTGATGAGACCTCTTATTCTTTAAGTCAAAGTGTATCACTGGATTATTCTTTGAAGCTCATAATTTCCTAATTGGGGAGGAAGTCATTGTTTCCTTAAGAATAGCTCTGGACGACAATTGTAGAGTTTTTTGGAAAGAGTTTTTTTACAGAGAATCTTTGTTTTGTTATTGATACTTTTCATCTGACTGATATAAAACAAATTCCCACTAAAGGTTGCTTTTTATCAAAATTTACAAGGTTGAAACTAGTATCATTTTCAGGCTTATAGCTTTTGACTGCATCTTCAATAATAATGACCAATTTTCTAAATAAGTTCTATTTATACAAGTGAAAAAACAAAATCTAAAAGAAATACTTGTCTTTTTCATGAATTCCAAATGTAACCATTTACAACTGGTTTTATTATGAAAACAAAGGAAAAACTAATCTACACAAATAGAAAAACGATCTCCTATGGAAAGTATTTTTTGAGGATCTGCCCGTTAACAAGTAAATATTCTCTTTTTCCTATTAAATCCTGTAACATAAAAGTAGATGGACCTATGATTTCTGCAAATTGGAAAGGGCAAAGCCACATTTGTTGAAATTTCGTATGTTTTCCCTTTTCCTCATGAGCCTTATCCCATTTTAAAATTAGATCTCTAATCTGAAATTCCTTTATGGATATCATGTTTGAATCAAAAGAAGTTTTTACTAATGCTTGGTGATGAGCATGAGTTATTTTAGCTTGTTCTCGTTGCTCTTCTAGCTTAAGGATTTGCAGCTGCCTTAGTTGTAAGGAATAAGTTGGTGTTTCGTCAATATATTGAACTAAGGCCAAAGAAGGAATCACTAAATGAGTTGGAAGGACCAATTCTTTCCCATAAACTAAATTAAAGGGAAAAGTGCCAATGGAGGCTTTACGCATTATTCAGTATGCCCATAGAGCATATATTAGGGATTTGTGCCAATTCTTATGAGTTTGATCAATGGTTCGCTTAGTGATTCTGATTAAGTTTTTATTCGTTGAATCAGCTAAACCATTCCCCTGTGGGTAATAATTGGCAGAGTATTTAAGCTTAAAACCTCTTTTGAGTGCAAATTCAGTCATAGCATTGCCAAAAAACTACGACGCATTATCAAACATTAAAGCAGAGGGTAAACCAAACTTGGTGATTATGAACTGATCTATGAAATCAATGATGTGTTCAACATTAGATGTCCTGAGAGGAACTGCTTCTACCCATTTAGTAAAATAATATATAGCTGTAAGAATATACCTATGCTGTTTAGAAGAGTGAGGAACGATCTCACCTATTATATCCAATCCCCATTGATCAAAAGGATGCTCAATGTTAACTGGTTCCAAAGGTAACGATGGTTTCTTTTGTTTCCCAGCAGCAGTTTGACAAACTTGACATTTCCTTATGTACCTATGTGTGTCTTTGAATAATGTAGGCCAATAATAGCCTACGCGCAAGATTTTATGTGTTGTAGCATCTCAAGCATAATATCCACTTATTGGTCCGTCGTGGAGTTCTTGCAACACCTTTTCAACTTCAGATTTCTCAAGACATCTAAGGAGAACATAATCATAATTCATTCTAAAAAGTACATCGTTCACGAGTTGATATTGCAGCCTTCAACCTTAGGGCTATTTTCTTTGTATAATCGAGATTTGAAGGAGCATATCCATTCTTTAGATAAAATATGATATCAGTGTATAATGATTCAACATCGTTTAGGCTTACCTCATACGTTTGTATTTCTGCAGATGGTATTTCGGAAATAAGCGACGCTCCAGCCAACATTTTGTAAAAGCCTTGACCTTTTACAATATTTGTTGGTTTAATTTCAGCTTCGTATTCTTGTAAGGCAGTAACCCAATTGGCTCTTTTCTCAACCACGTCTTTCTGTACTATGAGGTTTCTTACAACTGGAAATGGTACTATGATTTTTGTATGGGTTTTAAGCAGAAAGGGTCTGAAATGTTTGGTCGCTTTGAAAACAGCATAGGCTTGTTTCTCAATGTCTAAATAATTTAATTTAGCCCCTTGTATATTGGAACTGAAAAAGGCAATTGGGGCTTCCTCCTTGTCTTGATTTGCTTGAGTGAGTATCATAGCATATGATCTGTCAAAGGCAAGTGTATATAAAATGAAAGGATCAGAAAAATTTGGAGTTGCTAAAGATGGAGAGTTTACAATCGCTTATTTAATTAGATTGAATGCTTCATATTATTCTTGGCCCCATTTGAAGATTGAGTTCTTTTTAATCATTGTTTGTAAAGGAGATATGATCCTTGAAAAATATGGAACAAATATGTTTACAAAATTAATCTGGCCAAGGAAGGATTACATAGCTTTCTTGTTGTGAGGCAAGGGTATTTTGGAAATCTCCTTGATTCTATAGGGATCAATATGGATTCCAGATTTTGACACTATAAATCCAAGAAGTTTTCCTTCACTCAATGCAAAAAATGACTTTTTTGGGTTAAGTGAAATTCCATAACTTTGGCAACGTTGGAAGATCTGTTTTAAATCTCTGAGATGATTTCTTCGTTTTTTGGAATATACAGTTATATCATCCAAGTAAATTACTACTGATTTATTTACTAATCCCTTAAATGCGATTTCCATGGCCCTTTGAAATGTGGCACCAACGTTGATCAGACCAAAAGGCATCTTTTGATACGCATAAGTACCCCATTTGGTTCTGAACGTGGTCTTTAATTGATCGTCAGGATGGACCAAAACTTGGTTGTAGCTAGAGAAACCATCCAAGAAGGACATTAATTCTGACCCTGCAACTGCCTGTAATATTTGCTGCATGGGAGGCAAAGGAAAATTATCTTTTTGGCAGGGTTTGTTAATATTTCGAAAGGTAATGCAGATTCTAATGTCTCCATTTTTCTTTCTAATGGGAACCATATTGGAAACCCATTTAGAATGTCGAACAGAAAAAATGATTTTTGCTTTTAATAACTTATTAAGCTCATATTTGATCTGTTTTTCTAGATTAGGAAGGATCTTTCTCAGCTTTTTCTAGATAGGTTTTTCATCATTTATCATTAGGATAGTGTGTTGAATGATGGAAGTGTCTTAAGTCTTAAGTTCATCGTAGTTCCAGGAATAGGCACTTTTGTATTGTTTCAGGAGATGAGCATACGCTAATCTTTCTTCAGGGGCTAGGCCAAGACCTAAATTGATATTCTGCGGCTTGGTATCAGATCCTAGATTTACTAATTCATAGCTCAGAGTTGAACTTTGAATTTTTGAATTAGTAGATCTTTTGAATCGATCTTTCAAATCATATAGGTCTTCCAATTTGACTATTGATTTTGGCATAGCATTATTAGTGCTATCTTGTTGCAATTGTTTGTCATGTTGGCCCTCATCAATTATCTGATTAGTGAAAGATCCCTCTGATGTGAGGAAACTTACAATATCAGGATCATCGTTGAAAATTCTCCAATTGGTAATGTTATCAGGAATCAAGGGTCTAAAGATTAATTCGATTGAAAATCTATCTGGGCTATAGTCTTCCGAGGGAATGAGCTTGGAAGCTACGTTTGCTAAGAGGTCAGCACTAGCATTTTGGAGTCTGGGAATTGATGAAATATTGAATGCTATAAAAAGTTCGGTCAGATCTTGTACTAAAGATTGATAATGCTTTAAATGTCCTGATAGACAATGTATAGTATTTCGTACCTGTCCGATAACGATTTCAGAATCTCCAAAAACTTGTAGATATTTGATATCTAATTTGATTGCTTTATATAATCCTTGGGCTAAAGCCTCGTATTCTGCAATATTATTGGTGCAATCGAACTCGAGTCTGCAAGTTAGCATCATTTTGTTTCCCTCTGGATGGATTAATACACATCCTGCTCTTGCTCCTTCGTTAGACTTAGAATCGTCAAAAAATAATTTCCAAAATAAAGAGTTATTTACATGACTATCTACGAAATTAATACATTTAGAACTATCTGTTTGAGAAAAAATTTCCTAAGAAAGAGTCAACAGAATAGTTTCCAATTATATTGTTGCTGTATGCTACAGGTTCATTTTCTCCTTCCAATTTTGTTACTATGTACTTCTGATGTATTTCTTGCTCAACCTTTATTTGATTTGGTTTACCATTGTAAGGGAACCACATATGCGACCAATCAGTTGCAAAGTATCCATGAAGCTTTTCATAAAAATCTCTTATAAGAATTACGCCATCAAATTCTGGAATATCTGCAACTAAAATGTCGATAACTTGACATACCTTTGGATTAGATGACAGCCTCATGGTAACCTGATTTAGTTCGCTGATCACTTCAACTTGTGACTGGTCTAACTGCACTATGCGTACTTCTGATTTTTGAGGTTGAACATTCAACTTTGCACAGATTGATTTAGGTAGGATATTAGATGAAGCTCCCGAATCAACTAAACAATTATGCAAATTTTTGTTGAAAACTTCATAAGTAAGAATAAATGGGGGAGTATGAGATCTTGAACTTCCTCCAATTAGAGCAATATCATTTGGATCAACTTTATTAGTCACATTAGTTGGAGGTCTTCCCATCTCGTGAGAATCTTGCGAGATTACAACGGCGAGCAGAGGTGCAACTGGTACTGCTTGTAACTCTTTCAATAGTATCTTTTGTTGATGTTTTAACTTACTCAATTCATAAAAAGTAATGTTAGCCCTAGTCTTCTTCATGTCTTCTATGATATTATACTCCATCTCATCAGAAACAATCAATGTTTTAGATTGATTTGGTGAATCTGTTTGGACTGGGCTTGTTTGAGTCACTTTGGGTGATGTCTTCTTTGCTGCGACTTTATCCTTAGAAATCGAGCTTTCACTCTTTGGCTTAGGAGTAGGTTGAGGAGGATCGAGTTGATTTCTACTTCTAGTACTAACCAGGGATGCCTCTTGATCCTCTTCGTCTGGAAGGATGAAATCCCACATTCCTTTTACTTCTACAACTTCTTCTTCATCATTAGGCTCTTCATTAGCAATTTCCTCTTCTTCTTCTTCTGATTCAGTATTTGTAATAGCATTGGGAGGCTTTGAATCAGTTGAAGGATTTCTTCTATAAGGCTTGTAAGGTTTTTTAGAAGGAGTCTCTGATACTTGTTTCTTAATGTCAACCATTTCATTAGACATGGTATTCAAAACTTTCTGCAATCCTTCTAAATCAAATGGGTCTTTCGATTGTTTTTTCTTTGGATCTTCTTTGAAAGTAACCTTCTTAGATTTTTGTTCATCAACGACATTTTTCTTTTCGAAGGCTATGATACGTTTCTTTACCATTATTGATTCCTTCATATTGTCATGTAAAGTTGTTTTTTTAGCCTTATCAACGAAGATTATTATGTTTGATGGTAGGGAAAATATGTACCATTCACTTCGAACTTCTTCGCTAGGCTTGGAAGCGGTAAGAATTTTTTTCAACAGTTTATTGAAACGCGAGTTAAAATATTTGATAGGTTTCTTTCACTCAGTCCTAAGGTTAGATAGGTCATTGATCAGTGTCGCAGTGGACCTGTCATCACCGAACTTAGTTAAGAATTGTTCTTGGAAAATATCCCAACTAGTGATAGATCCAGATGGTAATGAGAAATACCATGATCCTGCTACTCCTTGCAAAGTGTAAGGAAAGAGCCTAACAAAAACGTCTTCATTGGTAACCCCATTGAGATTTATAGATAACATAAAGTTATCTATATGTTCTTCAGCTAGCATGCCTTCCTCAAGATTAAACTTAGGCAGCCATTTTTCAGGATGGGTTGGTATTTGACTCAAGGGGACAGGCATTAACACTACCCTTGGGTTATTCCATGGAGATTGGGCCATCATTGAACTACTAACAGAGGAAAGAATAGAAGATTCTCCCTGCAGTTGGGAAGATGAGGATATTATAGTTCCAGATGATTGAGAAGGAGATGTGGAAGATCCAGTGGACTGGTGGACAATAATCTGAAGTGGAGGGGTGGATGGTTGACTTCGCGGTGGAGAGGTTGAGATGGATGATGATGATGAAATAGTCTCACTATCAAACCCTTTAGGTGATTTCCTTACTCTCCTGCTTGTAGGTAGAGGTAACTCAGTTGGTTCAATACCAAACTTTTTGCTCTTCAATATTGTAAGAGGATGAGTAGGGTTGTATTGTGAAGTCACACTACCTTGATATTTTTCATATCTTTGAGGTGATATGGAAAATAGCTGAAGTTTATGGATCAAAGATTCAACTTCAGGAGGTTCAATAGTAGATTTCTCTGAAATGTTGGGGTTCATGGCAACGGTTGCTGTTTTATTGACTTCTTGCTCAATATTTAAAGATTCTAAATGCGATGGAGAAGTCGAGGGAGATGGTGAGGGTGATTTACTCTCAGAATCGTATTTAGATTTAGATTTACTTTCCATTCATAGTTCGAGGCCCTCTTTCTAGTGCCAAATATGTTGAAGCCCTGAAAATCAGGTCTACAACAAGAGGGATACCCACCCGATCCAGAACTTGGTTAGCAGCTCCTTTTCTGTTTGGTATAGTGGGTCCGACTGGGGATATGGGACCAATTTCCCAATTTTTGTGCGTGTGTGTGTTGAGAAATGATATTTCCTTCCTAGTAACTTCTAAGTAAAATGCATTTATTCTAAATCTAATGCAATTGTATTCTAATGAACAGAAATATCTAATTCTAAAACTAACTCGGGATTTAATATTTTAGTTATGCGATCTAAATTGATTTCAAATGGAAATTGGTAATAAAGATCATTCAACTACTATGCGAAAAGAATTCAATAAAGATAAACCATTTTGTATAAAAAGTTAGACGAAACGATTGTGGAAAACATATCGCATAATAAGTTATTCATATATTAAGCATAAGTAAATAGATAGCACCGTATATAATTTCCAAATGATAACTCAAGCATTCAAGCGTTCATATATAAATAACAGAACATGAATATCACCTTAACACATAAGCAGAAATTGTTAAGAGATAAAAGTACCATTTATAACTAGTTCTACTCATGAGCTTCAACAATAATGATTTATTTCTTCTTAATCCAATATCTACTAAGAGTACAAAAGTGCAACATCAATAGTAGATATTAAACACAGATATCAGTAAATATCGTTCCATTCATTCATCAAAACCTCCTCGGAGGGTGCAGAAGTGCATGTTCTGAGGACTGACAAATTTCAGGACCCTTCTCTAAATGGAATAGAAGGGTTTAATTACTACTAGCTAAATCTAAAAATAATTTATTACAAAAATGTAGGATGCGGTTTAAATGACCGTCCTCATTTCGGGCCAAAAATAAAGCAAAAGTAAAAAATAAAACTGAATCTAAAACTAAAACTAGCAATTAACTATCTATGTATTTGTTCCTTGTAGTTGCAAGGGTTCAGCATTTTCCTGAGGAGAGTTGGCTGATTGACCTCCAACTTTAGTTGTCCCGCGAAAATGGAATCGGCAAGTGATGGCACCATTTTCTCGGCAGAATTAATGATACATTTGAGAGTCATGCACTGGCTGTGTGGTTTTACCAAGTACGTCCAGTAAGAATCCCAATTCAACTTGGTTAGCCTTATGATGGACTTTGCTCTTTCTTTAGCCTTCTGTCTCTAGCTTGTCTATAGGTGCTGTACATTTGGTAAATATCTTGGAATGGTATCTGATATGAGATTTTCTCTGTGTAAATTTTCCTTGATGCAGTCAATGACGTTGTTTGCTGTTGTGGCTGCTTCTTCTGTCGATTGTTTTACTTTCTCGATATGTGCATCCCATTTATTAAAGAGTATCTCTTTATGGGTTTCATTAATTATGGGTGCGCCTGCCTTTTTTCCTTCATTTGATTCTTGCCAAGCCAAATATTTAGTAACTCTTTTATCGATTAAATCATAATCATGTCGCAAGTCCACGACTTGATTAGTAATTCTGTCACTTGTTTCACAATAAGAGCTCCACTGTGATATTCTTTGGCACAATGTTTCTTGTTGCTGCAGGAGTTGATCATTTAAGGAAATGGATTCTGTGATGAATTATGTAAGCTTAGGATCATCCTTGTGCATCTCTTGCATAACTTGTAACTGTTTTTCTCTCTCGGTCAAACTATTCTGGTATCCTAGCTACATTTGTTGAAAGTCCTGCTGTAATCTTTCAAACTGTTTCTATGGTTCGCTATTGGTGCTGGCTTGTTGTAGCTATTGCTGCAAAATCTGTATTTGATCTACTTTTTCTTTTAGTAATTTATGAACCTCATATGCTTTATCAATGGTTGCAGAAGCATATGCTCTTGCGATTTGAGATAATTTAGTGAGATTTTTAGTAGGATCAGTGGTAGGATCTTTCCAAAGGATTTCTAATTTCTCTGCATCATGAGAGAGCACGCTTTCCAATTTTATTTTCTTTCTTTGTCTTCTCACCACCGCCTTATGCTGTGGACTATAAAATACATCAGGAGGAAGAATTTCCTCTATTTTGAGCATAAGTTCAGAAGATGGGGACCACACACACACCCTCAGGAATATTTTGGAGGATATTAATATACTGAAGGCTCAATTTAATGACATCTCTTGTCAACACATCTACAGGGAACACAACAACAGCGCTGATCAACTTTCCAAGGAGGCCACGTCACTTCCCAGAGGTGAGTGGTTGATACAGGAGCAGCTAGTCGCAGATTACTATCAGTACTATCACCGAACATATACTGATGCACACTACCATAGGGCGGTTAGCCCCTGAGATATAGTTACAGCTTTTTGATATTTTTTGAACAATGTACATAGCTTTTGAACAGATCATACACGATGCCCTGCATGGCAATATGTTTTTTTACATACATATTACAGATAGTTTTTTATAAGGAACATCCTGCGAGATGATTCATTTTTTGATTATCTTTTGAACTAGACAAACAGATATACATCTCTCCACATGTCGGAGAAGAACATACTGCATATGCAAAAGCATCTACAACATGTAATTTTTCTACTTTTAATGAAAAATTATGATTTTTCGAGTGGGAAAAAAAAAGTTCTGAAGATGGGGTAATGGGAATATGTTCCATTTCTGGGACATTGCTAATTGTCCCTGTAACTATATCATCCACCGTCTATACATTACTTTCACGTGTCTTTGTGCTCTATCCCTCAATATTGATTAAGTCATTAAATGTATCCCATTCTTTGTCCAGCTGAGTTCTGACTGGTGGTGGCTCGACGATGAGAGGGGGAAGATTTACCTGTGGAGAGGTCACAACCTGTTGTTCTGGGCGCTCCTTAGACAGGGAAGTATCCCTTACCGATCCTTCACTTTTATTATGGTCACTCTCGAACCTCTTGGAGTGTTCTGACGTTTCTCTCCCATATTTAGATTTAGATCTGTCTGTGGCTGAACTTCCACTGAGACTGATACTGGGAGTTGGTTCACTTACTATTTCCAAGCGTAATTTATCCAAAGGGATATTAGATAACCTCCTTTCTCTATACACTTTGAACTCTTGAAATTCTGCTGGAGGAAATCGCATTTGGGCTGAATGCAAAACTTCTTTAAGCATACTTTTCTGTTGAAACATATCATCAAACAGATCATCTTCTTTAGAAAATACTTTTATTTTTACTGCAGTAGTGAAATTCTTAATGATATCAGAAGGGTCGAACTGTCTTCCTGGAAATTTGAACAATCATAGACATAACATGTTGTCTACTTCTTTGAATGCATGGCCTAAATCAAATAGTGAAAAGGCCCCACAGGCCACAGGAAATTGTGGCCAAATGGCCTTTTTCTTGTCGTTCAGCTCTTTACTCATACCTTCTACTCCACAGGTCTAATAGGCAATCTCTCGTGCCAGTAATTTATCAGGGACATATAAAGGTAGGACATGAGGGGAAGTGAGACCTTCGAATACTCCAACATATGTGAAAAGTTCTTCTCCGAACCATCTTGCGATAGGGAGCATATCGACCTCCGCTTCGGGAGAAAACCTTGGAGCGTCTTTATCATACAATATTTTGTATAGAGGTAACATGATTCCATGACAAATCTTGTATAAATACGGAATGAAATTGGAACCCCATAATTCTTTTTGATAAACATGAATGGGTAAGGGGTCTTGAGTAGTCCATTTCCAGCCCATTAGAGGAAAATTGGAAATATAATAGATTGCATCCATCACATAAGCAAATAAGTAGAAAGGGGCATGAATCCTCTGGGTAGTAGTTCTTTTGGATCGGTAATTCAAAATGGCTATGGCTAAATTGTCGAAAAATATGTTAGCCCAATCCACAATAGTAGCATTAGTGGCGGCATCCAATAATGGTAGCCATTTAGATGAAAATTTGTTAACATTTGGCTTTCCAAAAAGTCTACAGAGCATAGCAACAGTAAAGAAATATGGGGAGGTGAGAGAACCAGTACTATACATACCATGCCTATTTTTTTTAGTGGTTCATCCCTTCTTGACCAGTCCTTAGTACATTCTACCAAATCTTCATTTTCTTTAGCAAACTTTTCCATGAACTATTTGTTGTAAGTCGCCTGTGGCTCTGGTAGATGATACATGAGCCTCAAATCTTGTGGAGTGAACAAGCTAATGAGTCCTTGACCCTGAGCCTTAAATTGTCTGTTTGTGATATCAACACTATCCAATACCCATTTTACTATGTCTGTGTATGGAAGAATCTTGGGTCTCACCGCTATCCGGTGCAAGAATGAACATGCTAGTTCTGTAATAGACACCTAAGACAACCCAAATGAATCTACAGTAACTGAAATTTCCATTATTCTGGGATTTTCTTCCTCGAGTAGGCTATGCATGCTTTCCCAAGTAGTAACACTGGCATCTTTGTTACAGGTGGCGTCTGTGTACAAGGGTGTCATTTCTTTATCCTCAGAACTTGGAGCTTTACCCTTCTTTCCCATAATATTCTGAACACGGCTATGTATACTTCTCTGCTCTTTGCTCTTGCAGTTTACAAATGAGGTAAGAGTAATGATAAGAAAAAGGTGACGGGAAAGCTTTAAATGCCGAAAACATATAAAATATATCACCCTACGTGAAATGGATCCTTGATCAGATCAAAACCATATTAAATTAATGATTCCCAACTAACTCATTAATTAACATTAATGCGCGTAACTGTGCATCAGCTTATGAGAAAAAAAATTTCGAACAACGAGCCCTGAAGAGCTGTGATAAAGCGATTTTGCAATTTGCTTCGCAATATCACAGATCACATATCAGTGATTTGAGGCATTTCACTTTAAGTGATATTTGAGGCATGCGATGCGATGAGTGTCTTTTAATGCGTGATTTGCATCGTGATTTCACAATCTTAGGATTCTGCTTGTAGAAAAGCATCCATTACCTTTTTGCGATGCGACGCTCTTTATTGAGAAAGTGGATTTATTCGAACTTATCATAAAACTTAAGTCTTTTTATATTTTTCGGGTATTCTCCTAAGTTTATGATATTTAGTTTTATTCAAAAAGGGAATACAAGCACTAATTTTTTTTTAATTTTTTACATAAGGGTCCCCACTTATTTAGTATTAGTGATAAAATTAAATAAGAAGGGGGGTTGTTGCTGGCGACAACAAGTAGAAACTGGTTCTGGGTAAGCTTGGATCTTTGCAAAACATGGTGGTTTCTGTGAAGAGGTTGGCCAATAAGGCCACTCGTCGCAATTGTTCCTCAAAAAGGGTAAACAACCAAGTGGAAGCATATGATCGACCAAGAAATGGAGGTGATATGAGGTACACAACCAAGGGTAAAAAGGCTGATGGAATGGCAATCACAAAGGTTATTTACTGAAGGTGGGTTCATTTTTTAACGAGCTTGAACCATGGGGGAACTATGCTTGGTTTTTAGTTTCATTTTTTACGTAAGCTAGAAATGACAAAACTAAAAAGTTAGAAAAGACAAAACTGAAAAGCTAGAAACGACAAAACTAAAAATTGAAAATAAAAAACAAAAAAAAAAGGTTTGCATGCCCCCATCATGATGAAAAGGTTAGTCTCTTGTAACCATATGGAAACTACTAAGGTTAGGTAGGATGGTTTTGTCCAAAAGACAAAACACTTCCTTGGCTTCGTCCGCAGAATAGACAAAGGTGAATGGTGTGTCAAACCAATCACACAACCTACAAGGAAACTTATCTTTTCAACTAGGTTCGTCCACAGAATAAACAATGGTGCATGCCCCCTAAGCTTTATACATTCACCAGAATACTCATGGAAATTAGGTGGATGGAATGAAGGTTCAAGAGATACCGCTGATGTAAAAGGACCATTTAGGGATGATGATTGACTTGGAGCTATGCATGGACCAGGAAATGAAAGCTGGTCAATAGTGGCAATTTTGCCTTCATGTGGTAAACACATCACTCGAAAGAGTGTCGAAACAATAGCTTCCATGTTATAAACATAGTCACATCCAAGGAGTAGATTGTAATCTAACGGTCCTAGGACAACCATCACATTCAGATGAACGGTTTTCCTTCCTAAAGTGACCGGTAACTTAGGAAGGATCCCTAACGATCGACTGGTTCCTTTGTTAAAGCCTAATAGATTTGCGTAACAGGCATAATAAATGACGAACCAAGCACTTTCCAAGCAGTTGAGGAAAGGATACTCACTGATGCACCCTCATCTATGATAGTGCCAGACACGATCATTTTGTAAACTTGTACTATGATCCAAAAAGGTACATGAGAAGGAAGGCAGGATCTTTCTAGTCGATTCCAATCAAAGGAAGTGACTAGACTACTTGGAGGTGGTACCGGATAAATGGGTGAATTGACTCCTTGAGTTATGAGAACTGGGGGGATTTTCATCCTGTTGTGAAGGAACGAGTGGATTGCCCCCAAGTTCATTGGAATCTGAAGTAATAAAAAGAATTTGAATAGTATCATTTCCATTCTCTTTGACAAGGGTACAATTTTTTGAAGGTAAAACTTGGTCAATTTCTACCTCAACTTGTTGATTTTGGTCGGGTATAGACTCATAAGATTCACTTTCAGGGAGAGTGGTTTCGACCGACGGTTGATTTAAGTCAGTCAGTTTTTCAACTAGTAAAGGACTTGGGGAGAGTTTCTTGTAGCCAGATGGAAGTTGTTGTGGTGAAGCAAGAGGGTTATCCAATACTATTTTGGCTTCATCCAAAAAAGGACAAAGGTGAAGGGTATGGTTCCCTTCACATAAACTACGTGGAAACCTATTCTTTCTCATCTGTCCATGAACTTTTTTATCACTAGTTGAATGTGTGTTATCAACATGATCTGCAGAAGTTGATGACACAGGATGGTGTGAACGGGGAGACCATTCTCTCAAGATCCGAGGAAACCAAGGACAGTCTCGAGAAAAGTGGTCACCCGCACAAATTACACATGGAAATTTGGCTTTGGAAAGTCTAATGTGTGGATTTTAATCAGATGATGCATTCAAAGCAGTGATTGCTTGGTTGCCCCATTGCTGAATTCACTTCTTCTTCATCTCCTTCCCTTATTCTTCTTCTCAGCCACCTGGTTACTAGCATCACTACTTTCACCAAGCAAAGAGGAAGAAGGGGAGGGGGAAAGAAACAAAGTAGAAGGTGAAGGGTCAACTTTAGTATCAACTGGATTCTGATTCAATTGCAGAGGAATCACGATATTTTGAACCACAGAGGTTGAGAATAGCCATACTATCAGGCCAATGGCAATTGCCGGAAGGGACAATGTGGCCATATATAGAGCACCAATATTTCCCCAAGAAGAAAAGGGACTAGGATTCCCCTCAAAAGGGATTCCTTGATTGGTGGATCCTGGATTTGTCTCCATATATCTCAACCTAAGATCAACTAAGGAACAAGGATGTTATTCCAAATTCATTTAATTTTAAAGACTCTTTGACACAACTTTTCTTTTTCAATTTTTAAGAGTCGAGAAAAATATAAAGATGACTCTAGTCCCCTTTGATTTTTAATGAGCCTGAAGTGACAAGTGCTTAGATGGACCTTTTCTTTTAAAGAGTCGAAAAGGAACGAAAGTAACTACTCTGGAAAATCTAGACAGAGGGATTACCAAACCAATCACAAAACTACAATATACACCTTGGTGATAAATTAAAGAGAAATTACCAAGGACTTATGTACAAGAGTTAATCTTCTCGAATGCTGTGTTCAGTGCATTGCAATCAATAAGGCGGCAGACTCGGTTTCCTATGGATAAAGGATATAAGCCTATTGTGGTCTCCCAATATATACATGACAATACAGGGAGCACAAGTCCATGCTAGCACTTGTCATATCAAGGAGGAGGAATCACCCAACCTTCGATGAAAACGATAGTTACTAGTTTTTACGACGCTGGAACACGTCTCTAGCCTAGACCTCTAGATGTGTTGTGTTAAGTTCCAAAGCGTTGTTAGGTTCATTGAAATTTATTTTAGAGTTGATCTTGTTTAAATTTTGCCTTTCAATGGTTCACCATATGATGTTGATTTGAAATTCCTAAAATGTAATCTACAATGATAAACAATCTTTGTTTATTTTAAGCAATGAAAATCCTAGCTACTAGGGAAAGAAGATTACGATTCTTTCAAACAAAGAGCAAAGAGCACACACTAGTGCATTTTCCTAAATCATTTTTCGCACACAAACTAAATGCAAATGAAAATGCATGTATTTTTTTTCATTCCCCTTAATGTGAAAATTTCCAAAAAGGAAAACTAAATGTAACAAAGATCTGAAATATTTTACTCAAAGCGACATTTTCGATGATTTCTTCTTCAAAAGAGAAAGGAAGACTAAACAAAACTTTTCAATTTTGAATAAAGAAAAATGCTTTTGACACTTTGAATATCAACAAATCAAACCAAATACATGATGAAAAGTTCAATTGACTATCCAGGGAAGGAAGAATCCACGACACTTCTCCTTTTGACACAAAACGACAGTTACGACACTTTTTGTACCACAACGACAAATCGATTTTTAAGCAACTTTTCGACAAAGGATTGTAAAAGATGGACAAATACATAAAAACATTTACTAATCCTAACCAAATGGAGGCTCATCTATGTGATGCAAGTAGGCTTTAGTAAGGAAGTATTGTTCATGAGCAGCAAAACAACTAAACAAGACTGAAAACAAGGACAAAACCCCAAATTTCTAGAATGGAAATAGGTTCAGTCAGTCATTGCACCTAGGCTTCACAGAAATAGTGATGCATCACACTTTACACACTCGGGAGGTGTGATGCATACTGGTTTACAGTGACATACAATGTGATGGGCCAGGGAGCGCAACTGAAGTGGGTTTTGGCTCAGATATGCAACTGTTTTCAGTGAGTTAAGCTAAGTTATGATGGATAGTAAAGAGAAAAGTACAGAGGCAAGTCTTGAGAGGTTACTGAGCTACCAAAAGGAAATCTAGAATGCTTGTAATTCAAATGTTTAATTTATAAACTAAACAAGAGATCGACTGAAGCAGCATTCATCTACTATGCAATTGCAGAGCAAGAGTAGTTCGAAGGCTACCTGGCTGGCTTCAGGCTCTTTCTATAGTTTATAAAACAAACAATAACAACCAACAAACATCTATTCTATCCCCAGTGGAGTTGCCAATTTGTTTTTGGGAAAGCTAGTGTCTTTTCGATCGACTAGCCCTCTAGGTTTGGCAGCTACCCTAGAAACAACAGTTTAAAGTAATTCAACGATTTCTTCTATGCACAATAGATAAGAGAAAGATGAGGGGACCAACCTGGAGCTTCTGCTTAATCCCTTACTTGATCTCTCTCCCCCTTGACAGAGCTTGCAACTCCTATTTGTACTAATCCTGCTTGGAGACTACCTGTAGAAACACAGTAACAAAGAACCATCAAAGAATCTTGATCTATTATAACATAAACACTACAGAATCAGATATATAATGAACATACAATAGCATTCACAAATGATAACTTCACAATTGCACAATCATATGGAAGAAAACTTGAAGAACTTTATTAAATAGAAGGGAGAATTACAAACCAATTGCCTGATCCAGCATCATCCTCCCAACATCAATCCCTCTTCACTTCATGAAATAGCAAGATCACACCAAGAATACAATGCTCTTTTCTTCAAATACAAACTATCAACACTTCCTCGCAATTCACAATATTCCAAGCCCTAGATCTCTTAGATGAGGGATCCATTTATAGATGTGTGCAAGGGTGTGAGTCATGTCTGGGGTTTTGATTAATGTCATTCCACTTGTTACAATTGGTTCCACTTGGATATTTCTTGGATCTCTTACTCATCCCTGGGTGAATTCAGAGAGGCAAGTGTCATCAGAGAAGTTTCTAGAAGATTCCATGAGCAACCACCTAGCAAACCATCTCGGACATTTGTCCATCCTCGCCCATCGCACCTTATAGAAGGCCCAAATAGTATGCATCACACCTAGCCAGTGTAATACTCAGTATGCACCACACCTTTCCAGTGGAGCAGTCAGTATGGTTCAGTTTAGGCCATTTCTGGATGGTTTTTCAGGTGGAACTTTTGGGGAATGATGTAATCAGATGACCATGTTCGTTTAGGGTATAAAACAACTCTTTTAGGGGTTGAAGAACCCTATTTTATCGACATATAAGTTTGGGGTTGAAGTGCCCAAATATTTCTATAACACACACTAATAACAATATGGGGACAATAGGGGCACAATAATAACAATAAAGGCTACAATGACAATAGTAGGGGAATCACTAGTATTATAAGGACCTAACACTCCTAGTAAAAAAAATGAGGTTGAAACTAAAAAATTTCCCAAGAACTCAATCCTTAATGTTTTGTATTTAATTGGTGCCTTCAAGCTCCAATCAAGGTACTCCACCTATCCTCTGCATGCAGACCTTACTTTCCTACCAAGAATTGAGTCATAATTCTTATCACCATGCAGGAACAAAAACATTGATGAGTGGAATCAGGACATTCTCTTTAAACCCATCTTTCACGGCTCAAACGACTTCATCTTAAAGTTTCATTGTTGAAGAAAAACTTGACTTTCCATCTTGGAAATCAGAAGAAATTCAATGGCTTCCATGCACTGGTTCAAACTTTTCTTTACCTATCTTCAAACTAAGCTAGTACACAAAATTACTCTAGCTGCAAAAACTCAATAACACATTTGGATTTTTCCACAAAAACATAGTAATTTCTCGTACAATATTTAACAAATATTTCATTCACAACAAGATTCATCTTGAACACTTGTATCGGTTAGTACATGACAAAACTGTAGACAAACTGGACAACAAACACTCTTCATCTCAAAAATCCTGAAACATTTGGACTTATAATAAAGCCAACATAAAATAACATATCAATGAAAAACATACTTGTTTCAAATAGTGATTATTCTTGTTCACTTTAAAAGGTACCCAAAACAGGTAACAACAACAACAAGCATTTACAATTTTCAAAGAAACAATCTATACAAATAGTCTACCCAATATTTGCCTCTCCTAAGCTTATGGGTTCTCTTTCTATATCTATTATGCTTTGAATGTTTCCTTAGGAACTATGCCAGTCTCTTCTTTTCCACCTAGTTTTCTCCTTGCATTGGTTTGCATAACCTCTTTATCCTTCTTGGGATGAAGTTCTAGATGTAGTTTCCAACATCTTTCATTCCCATGCCCATGCATGTTGCAATGGGTAAAAAAGTACTTTCACTTTCCCACCAACAAGGAAGTCTTTAAATGTGAAGGAGGTTATTCATGCTTGATGCCAAGAATTTGCTCCATTCTTTTGACCATCACCATGCATTGCTCACAAACAACCACACAATGGTCAACCACATCATAAATAGTGCAAGTGTACATGTTCCACAAATAATCAAAATTACCAGCATTTGGAAAATTCCAATGAGATTTATACTTGTCCCTAGGGCTGCAACTTTGGCGATGTGGACTGGACGATGATATGCAAGGTCCTTTGAAGAATTCATCTCTCTTGGGAGATAAATTGATGTTATCTCCACCATCTTGGTGTGACATATCATCCTCTGATGATTGATTTACCTCAAATAGTTTAAAGGATTCTCCAAAATCTCTCTGACCACATCACAATCCTTGATATCTTGGTCTCTCTTTCACCATGATAGGATTAGTAATCCCTTGGCCATTGATTCTGAGGCCTCCTCCTTCATAATCCATTTGAGCTAGCAACTTCATACCAATTCCTTTAGTATGTTGTTCAAATGTTGTAAATGATGTGTTATTAATGTAAACAGAAGGATTTTAACTTAAGATGTTGATTACCTCCTTGGACTTGCCACCCATATTTTCTACTTTGGATGTTGATGACAAGTTTAAAGATTACTCAAGCCATCCACTTTTACCAACAGGCATATACTGAGAATCTTTGAGATGCTGAAAAATGCACATGCATCATTCTCCACATAGGTTCCATAACTTATGTTTGAACCATGCCCAAATATTGGCTTCACTTCGGAGGCATCATTTGCTATCACTGGAGTGGAACTCTCACCAACTTGTTCCTCAAGCACATGTTGCAACTGAAAGTGCATATGCCTCTTCTCCTCTTCAGCAATTTCAAGAATTCTTCTCAATTCAACATTCTCCATTTGAAGAGACGAGTTCGTCTCCTCTAGCTCTTGTAGAGTCTCCATCTTCTTGCCCATTACTACAACTTGGTCAGAACCAACTCTGATACCAATGGATTTGAAATGCAAGAACTTATCCTTCCTAAAAAGTGATTGTCCTCTGGTGATTTCCAAGTAAAAAAGGGTGTTTTGAAAAAAAACGTTTTAAAAGTCTCTTCAAGGTTAATGAGTTAGTTTACATGTTAATCCTAAATAAGCACATCTCATCATTTAACTCATAAAGGAATTCAAGAAGAGAAACAACACAAAATTTGGTGACGAAGTTCACCCCTCATGGGTTACATCTCTAAGCTTTCTAACGCAACTAGACCGCTAAAGTTTGCTAACAACATGAGTGGCTAGTTTCCCCTTTAAGCAAGCATTCTCTTGTAAAGAACTATCACTTTAAAAAGCATGAAAACATATAGTCAGTCATGAAACAATCAAGAAGAAAAGGGTTCTCCTACAAATACCATATACTCCATTTGAAAATGAGCATACAAGTACTACAATTCCACATTGAAGTACAAAAAGAGAGAATTCATCAACAAGACATAGTGAGAAAAGACAAACATGAGTTGTACCATACAAGACACAACTGCTGCACTAAACATCCAAAGTCTAGAAAACCCCTACAAGGTCCTCTCCATGCTGAAAAGCCTTCAATAACTTCTCCAAAACATTGATTGATCATGGAACCCATGGAATGAAACCTGCAAAAAGTCTCTTCAGATGTGCTCCAATCAGTAAACAAAGGTATCCATTGGATCCATAATGTACAAAAACCCCTATATTGAATATTCTTGAGCTCCATGATGAGCCTCGATATTGCAACATGAATGCTACAACTCCCAAGGCTACTGACTTTTAATTATCAACTTGGGGTTCATACAAACTTAAGAGGTATCAACACTACATGTGTAGCATACAATGTGTACCTTTGCTGTCATGATGTAATGGAGTGCATGTAATGAAATCAAACCCTAAACTAATTGCAAAAAATTAACTAAAATGGAAAGCCTAACCTGTTACACAAAAATATCGTCACCATGATTATTTGCAGTCAGTATGGGTCTATCAACACCTATACCGGCCTCCTAAGCAAGTCTCAGACCTTAGCTCTTCATGTCAAGCTTTGCAGAAGAAAGAAAGACTTTGAAAATCAATATTACTCTGGTTCCGCACTTTCTCCTACTTTTACCTGCGGACCCGCACCCTTTGTTCATAATACCTGTGTACCTGCACGCTCTGTCTGTAAAGGGGTGGGTGCGACCCCTGTGAAAGTCAAAAAGGTGCAAGTTTATCCTAAAAAACTCACTTTTTGGTCAATTCTAGATGTTTCTAGAAGGATTTCGACGTGTATTGTTCGCTCCAAAGTGGTTCATGCATCCCAAAAGAGAAGGAGCTAATCCCTTGATAGGAGGAGCTATCCCTTTGAAGGATGGCTTTATCCCTTTGAAGGAGGACCTAGTAACTTCCCTCCATTGCACTATAAATTAAGGCATTGGGTCAGTTGCTGGAGAGGTTAGAAGCTGAACATTTTTTAGGGTAAATGCTGATGAAATTGGGACTTCCTAGTTAAACTTGAGAGGAGA